>VZTO01024157.1:0-11408 GCA_013400615.1 Syrrhaptes paradoxus
AGAAACCTCCTGGACTGCAGATTTTGTTTTGTCCCTGTAAACCTTGCATCTTTTGAGCTCTAGCTCAGACAGGCACACCTTCTTCCAAATTTCCTATTTCCCCTTAACTGATGGCTGTATTCTCTCTGTGATTTTTTTTTATTCCTGCTTTTTCTCTCAACTAGAGTCTAAGCTACCCATGTTTTTATGGGTATAGCAGAAAAGTCCAGGTAAGTTCCTGTATTTCTGTCTTTTCCTTCATGAGAACTCAAAAGAATCTTATAAAACAGGGATGTGAGGGACCACCAGAAGGGATCGTGTGTGAGCACATAGCTCATAGCCCACTTTGAATCAGTCTGCAGTGTGAGTAAAAGGTGAGTGGGGAATGCAACTCTTCTGTGGGTGCTTTTGGAAGTGTATGGGGCCACACTGTGTTTGCCTGAAAAGTTTTTAGGAAGCCTTAAATCGTCAGAAATTCCTGAGTCTAGTCTATCATTTCTTCATGATAGGATCGTCTGGCTTTGAGTTACAGGTAATACAAATAATAACAGATATTTGCCAACCTGTTCTAAAAGACCTCAGAAGATTAACATCCCACAGCCTCTTCCTTGGCACCCTACTTCAGCACATTCATATTTTTCCACTTTTGAAAGTCTTTTCCAAATTTCAAGGTATTCCCTCAACCTCTTTTATGACACTGAAGACTACCCTGTCTCAAGCAGTTTATTAGCTTCACTTCAGACTAAACCAATCTGTTTCTTTCAGGCACTTCCCATCAGACACGTCCTCTGCCATCATTTGCACTGCACATACTGTGTTTCCCTGGACTCTTACCGCTGGGCACACATCTTCTCTGAGCTGGAGTGCCCAAGTAGGATGTCTTATTCCAGCTGTAGGCTTGCCAATGCTATTACCTCACTTGGCTTCCTGGTTATACTCTAGGTTACTCTAGTATCATGAATAAACTCATGAATACGAATTAGTTTTTGTAACCCACCTCCTCGGGATGTTGTTGCAGGCATAAACTCCAGGGTGTAAGGGTTAATGTTTTCTTCATTTGGTAATTCAAAATGCATGTTTTTTAGTACTGGAATGTAACTGATAACACATGCTGCCCTACTTTTCATTTAAAATTTGATGCTCAGTGGTAACAATAGCTAGTTCCTAATTAATGATTTTATTTGCATAGTTTAAAATGCTTTGTGAAAACCAGATATCCATTATCATTCCTATTTTGCAGAATTCATCTTTGTTTATTTCATGTTTGATTCGCTGAGGGACAAAGATTGATTCAGTGGATTCTCCATAATACGTTACTACAAGGTTTGCAGCTAGAACCATAATTTCCTTAATCAATCTATTTGACCATAATGCTTTAAAAATACTTTCACTAGCCTTTCTATTACAGAAATAATTATTTAACAAGGGGGTTAAAAAAGCAGCTCATCATGCTGTACTGTATCAACTAACTGACAGACACAAAAGCTGCTTTTTTTCCCAATAATTTTAATCAACTTTCCTACTACAGGAAGGCTCCCTGCCAACCTGAGAAGCACCAGCCTGCTCTGTTCCCCACCCTTGCCCTACCACCACATCTCTAGATCAGTTTTCATGATGCTGATTCTCAGATCCAGCTGAAGGTCTCTTTGTGCCATAAGCAAAATGAAATGTTTTTGTCCCAAGGATGAGAACAGCAATATTTCTTTCACCTTTGCTCTTGATGTGGCAAAGTTTGGTTGTGCCAGTGAACATACAGCTGGGAGAGATTCCAGCCTCCGCCCCTGGCTCCCCAACCCCAAGCCCTGAGGTAGGGGTGCAAGGCACACTTCACCCCGGCCCCTCCTATGCAGGAGGGGGCAAACATGTAATGCATACAGCTGAAGTCTCAGACAAGCAAACTGTATAGTTTTATAAAAACATGTCTAATAGCTCATGAAGTGTTACAGGAAAGACATATTAAATCCTAGGGGCATTCCTTAAAATGACCATACCATTGTTTTTTTCGGTATGATCACTCTGTAAATTTTTTCTCTTTAATTTTATGAAACTGATGCTCCATATGTGCCACAGCCATTATTGCTGATGTGAAATTGTATGTCACCTTTACCTATTTAGTAGGACTCTATTAATCCTAATGTACATCCATCTTTGGCAAATTTCCGTCTCTAGAATGTTAGCATATATGCTAAAAGTTGTTTTATACAGCAAGGACTCCGTGTTTATCATTAACAAAAAGATCTGTTATTTGTGGTATTCAAAAATGACCTTTCAGTTGCTGCAGTTTGATCAAAGATCCTAATCCACAGATCCTTATGTTTTTATTAAAATGTAGCATGTTCCTGTAGAGATTAAAAACCAGTGTTAAAGGTCAAGTAATCATTATTTCAGCATCTGCAAGTTCCAAAGGAGTGTGCAACCCATTTCAAATATTTGAGCTTTAAAAGCTTTTATTGTGTAGCAGATTTAAATATTACTAACAATAGGATTTGGATTAAAAGGCCTTTTCATCACCTTTAATATTTCTTTTAGAAATGGTTCACCTGCTTCCAAAGCAAGTGGCCCACAGGTTAAAAAAAATGAGATCCATTAATCAATTAATTATTGCTCTAATTCTACTATTTCTCATCATCTACATATGTATATAGATGTGTATATACTACAGATAGATAGATAAGATAAATCTGCTTTCTAACCAGACAGTTAGCTCTAGCCCAAATACACTGGTGTCTGTTGTGTTTCCTATGGTGAGACTGGTGGCCATTTGGATCAGGTGCTGTGTGCACATGGTCAGCTTCCTGTGAAAACAACTAAAGTCATCAAACCAAACTCAATCCCCATGTAAACTCACTCAGTGGGATCGGCAGTCAGGGTATATGGAATTGTGCTCATTTGGTCTCACAACTGGAAAACTTCAGGGACAGACCTACATCTAGTATTAATTGGTACATGACTGCTTGTGTTTTTAGAAAAATGTTACTCTATCTGTTTTCTATGCTAAAATTAAACCAATATATATTCTAAAACTTAGAAATGTGGATACTACTTTTTCCCACAATAAAAGTGTTTTTAAAGATAGGACTGTATCAACATTCTTTTAAACTACATTATGCATGCTAGGAAAACGGCCCTTTAATTCAGTTTATCAGAGGTGGAAATCGAAATACATTGTGTTTGCCATGCACAGCCCCCGAGTTTCCTCCTGGGATTACTAAAAACGGCATCAAGAGTCACGTCTGACCCAGCTACTCAGCAGTCTTGAAAACTAAGTACATAACTACCATGGTCCAGCAGCTATCATTTCCCAGATCCAGGTCTAGCATTTAGGTTATCTTAATAGCTATTGTTTAGCAGACAACAAAAGGAATCACCTTTTACTTCGCAAGATATTCCCCACAAACACCCTCAGAAGTAATGTTAAAGAACAGGTGCAAACAAACAGAAAAGTAGCCCTCCCATTATGGTAATAAGGAAACAGAGACATCACAGCTACCCTTAGAGCTTGCGTATTTATTGAACAAATCCTGCTAAAATAGCTAAAATACACTGGGTACTTTTAGTGCATTATTAAAGATCACATT
Organism: Syrrhaptes paradoxus; assembly: GCA_013400615.1. Taxonomy (NCBI): domain Eukaryota; kingdom Metazoa; phylum Chordata; class Aves; order Pterocliformes; family Pteroclidae; genus Syrrhaptes; species Syrrhaptes paradoxus. Next base: position 3,558 of record VZTO01024157.1, read on the forward strand.
GTTACAAGAGCCTGCGTTTTCAGCAGTACACAACTGCAACTATACATAAATGCCACAACTGCTGAATATTACTTCTTGCTCTATATACAGCACAGTAGACTTATCTAATCTATTGAAAAGTAAATGTACAAGAAAAGGGGTACAGAAGGTGGGAAAAGGAAAGATATCTAGGAAGTGCAGTGCATGCATTGGTATTTAACAGTCAGAAGCTAAAACAGTTCAGAACAAGGCCTGCCCTGTGAAAGGAAGAGCTAAAAGACAGAGTTATATAAAAAATTAAGGTGGGCTTTCAGACTGTGTCTAACACAACAACACTCCACGAGTAGATGATACTGTTTAGTTTTGTGTTTTGTGTTGTTTTGTATTGATAGTAGTCTGGGAGCAAGAACAAAAATGTAAAGTCCACATGTTGACAGTATCGTGGAAATGTACTCTTCTCCTTTAGGACTTCTCCTCCCAGAAATTTGCTATGTTTTCTTACAATATCCCCTATTTTATGGATTTGAAGAGGACATTAAAATTTGTCCCTTCTTTAAAAAAAGGCTTTAAAAAGAAAGACAAAAATCAAAAGAGGTTTTGAGAGGTTGGTGGAAAATTATTGCTTGTCTTTCTCCATTAGGTGGATAGGAGTCAGAAAGGAGATTTTACGTAAATTACAGTTTTGTGATTGCTCCCACTATAACTGCATGTTTATGAGTGGACCCTGATAAGGAATCAGTTCCTCACTTGTACACTATAAGTAGTTACTCACCTACAGCACTGAATAAGAAAGCCACACTGAAGACACAAGTAAACAAGTCAGTCCAGTCTAAAGAACAACATTCAGAAAAACAAAGTACCAACACCTTCTCAGAACATGGAAATAAAAAATAACTCCATCAGAGCTACCTTGCCAAGGAGCATATTTAAAGTCCAAAATAGCACCATTCATCAGTGTCTCAAATCCCGTGGCAGCATCACAATCACTTACCACAAGGAAACCATGAGTTTCATACTACTTCTATACATCAAAAGAGTACATGGATAAAATATAGAGATATACAGACAATCGAAGAAAATAAACTACTAGGCTTGTTACATCTAAATGAAAAAAAAAAGGGGGACTCTCAGCCTCTGCAAGAAGCAGTTTGGGATGGTGGAAATGGAGAGAGCTGTTTACCAGTTGCATGTGAGCAGTGGAGTTTGAGTAGTGGAAGACATTGCTGTGGTAGAACCAGGCCTGAGGGCCCACCTGTAATGTTTGTAAACATGGATTCACAGTGTGAAATTCTGAGAGCTTTCGCTTGAGTCAGAATGTTAAAAACTATTTTTTATGGTACACATTTGTCCACTGTTATTCTCTAAAGCAAGGCTCAGAGTCCCATAGTTTCTTCTTACACTTGATGATTTACACAAAAACAATTCCCGATATATGACACCATGACCTCATCAAACCCCTACACCATATGTAATACAAATGGAAAAATTACGTTTAAAAAGAGTAGAGGTAATTGATTTTGGTGAAATGGTGTCCACAGACATTTACTGGAACGAGGCATGCCTCTTCTGCCTCACTTTTCTTCTTGCGATTTACTTCCTTCGAGATGGGAAGACTTCCCTGCAGAGAGGAAAAAATGCCATTAGCTGTGCTTTGTGAAGCCTGTTCAGTAGAGTCCTCCCTTTTCCTATCCTAATGTTTCCATAGTTCCCTAGCCTTAGTTCAGAAGTAAGCATCTACTAAACATGGCTGAATCAACTATAAATGTTGATGCCACAGAGAGCAAAGGATTGTTTAAAAACCAGGCAACCCTCCAGCATCTGAGGAAAACTCTTCAGTTGAGGACGAATGAGTCTGTCCCAGCAGCCAAAATACAAAAGAGTTGAGCCAACTGTCCTCCACTGCTGAACTGGGGAGTTTGGACATTTGTTGCAGCTGGGGAGACCCCAGCCATCCCAGCAAAGTTATTCTCATTACTGACAAATCAAGCCATTCCTGTGCCCTTCATAAAAGCTGGGACAGCTCAGGTCTGACACTGTGCCTGCAGGTGTTGTGTGTGCAGTTCTGGCACACAAATAAGGCTGAAAACAAGCAATTACCTGTTTTGCATATGTGAAACACAGAAGTCAGACACAGTGTCTCAGAGTCATAAATGCAAAACTCATGGCCACAACTCGACAGATGACACCAAGACCTTGTGAAAATATAACTCACTACGAACTTGGGTAACCAAAAAGCTAATGTATATTGTATCATCTATCAATAAAGTGATTTGTTTGTTTGCTCTTTTAAACCCCAGGCTCCATTCTGTGGCTCCACTTGGCCTCCAGTGTAAAGGTGCATCTTAGTTATGAAAGATCATCTTATTTTTAAGAGAACCATTTGCAGCTTAGACCTCTGATCTTTTAACATCTTACAGCTTAATCAGTTAGCATATGCTAGTAAGTGACTTTCCTATAGTATTTCATTGAAAAGAGCACTCTAAAGACACTGTAGTGTGCTGCTTCTCTCTGGACAAGTAAGGAGATGGTGTGCCATATCAGCCAGCTGCCACAGATAGGTTTTTGTTAACCATACTTAACCATTCACTGGCTGAAGTCTATGCCTATTCAGCAAAGCATTTAAATATAGGTCTCAGTTTAAGTCTCAGAAGGAAGCCTAAAGGCAAAGCACGTGCTTAAAGTACTTTGGTGATGATACATCACTATGGGATCTTAAACAAAAATAATTAATTTAGCTCGTAATATATTGTAAGTTATGGAAAAAAAAATCTGTGGGTTTTGTGTTTAAGAGATCAGACGTAAAGGATTTTTTATTTTACAATTGTTTTTATTGCTTAGAACATGTTTGTTTAAGAAATTGAAGTTATCTTCTCCAAGTTCATTTTTTCTGGTGGTGAGAGCTGTGAATTTCTGAATTAAGAATTAAACACACAGCAGTCTCACAACTACCAAGAAAGTGCAATTTTCAGCAATCTTCCTTTCATGGCTCTTCAAAGCCATAATTTTCATTAGAATGTCCATATTTGCTACATTTTCTTGTACTGGGAATGAAGCCACCCCATGGCTCTCCCACTGTCTTTATCACAGTTTATAGGATAAATTCTGCTTTCAGGTAGATTAACTCACCTTGGAGTTCTGCACACAGCCAGGAGCAGTTTTCAGGCTGAACACAGAGTAAAATACTTTCCTAGGGGCAAACAGTGCCCTCTCCCTTCGAGGCATCAGAAATGGAGAAACAGAGCAGACTTTGATCGGTACATACGCACAGGGGCTCTGCAAGCCAGGGGAAGCAGTAGGAGTAGGAACATACCCTGCATTTGCTAAAGCCAAACTGAGGATTTTGCATGAGACAATTTCAGAATGAAAAAATAATGTTCAAATTTTAGTGAATGCACAAACATGTTTTCTCACGGGACTCTAGAGAATTCCATCCTTGAGATAATATTTTTGATTTTCTGTTGACTAAGTTTGCTACTTGTGTATCATTACAGGATATGAGCAGAAAATGAAAAACTTACACATGCAAACAGGCACACCACACAGACCAAAGGTCTGGGCAGATTTCCAAAAGCATTGTGTTGGGCAGTTCCTTTTCAGCTGTGAAAACAATCTCAGTCCTGAAATTCTGCCATATAATCATAAGATTAAAAGTCCCATATGACCCTTCTAGGTCTGGAAATAAATTGTCTTTAAGAAGTGTATCTTTTTATATTTGTTGGTTGCATGAAAACAACAACAAAAAAGCACTTTTAGCTGAAATAAGGGTTTCAAAAAAATCTATAAATATTACTGTATTCTTTCAGTAGTTCAAGCTGTTGAGCACTGAGTACATAAAACTGTTGAGCTGGAGGACTGAGCATTTTCCGCAGTCTTCTTCAGCAGTTTACCCTGATTAATTTTATAAGATGGATGAAAAAAAAATAGATTCCAAAGACACCCAGTTTCTGTTAAGGCTGATACTCTGCTGGAAGCTATATTGTGTGCAGCTAATATTCAAGTTGCTTTTCAAAAATCAATTGTGAAATAAAATTTGCAGCTAGTTCTAAAAACTTGTTCCTGTAAGCATATGCCAAACACCTTTTGAAGAATTACATAAAGGCTATAAAAAAGTAATCATATTTAAAAAGCAGGAATGCAATCACTTTAAAGGAAAAAAAAGTATAATATTTTTGACTATTCAGAAATCCAATATAATGCAGGATTGTTACTAGCCATGCTGTACATAATTCACAGCTTCATTCCTGTGTTTCAGAAGCAACTTTACTTAGTGATGAATGACAACTTACCAAAAGCTGCTAACTTAAAATTTTGAATAAAAATAACCTAGTTAACACACAGCTGATTCATAAAATTAGCAAATTCATTTAATATAAATATGACCATATATAGCACATTCATCATAATCTGGCATTGCTATCAGCCTACTCAGCTGAACTTTTGAAACACTTTGAATGTTAAGAATGGCTGGACTGCCATATATGTCAATTTAAAGACTGGCATGCTGACACATGAGTCTGCAAACAGCAGACTGCAAAATAGCCCAGCTACAAATTTTAGAAGTTCCTTTATAAAGAAAAAGTGTAGAAAATACAGTGTTATCCAGATGGAACAGCAGAGTTTTGTTAACAGGGAGCTGGAGTCTAGATAAGAATTGAAACTTAATCAAAACATTTTTCCATGTGCTCTCTACTTACTTGCCTTTTTTCCTGCCAGATTTTGAAGCAGTAATGCAAGTGAATACAAAAATAAAACATGTACATTCTGTGTTTCTGAGTAACTGTTATATTTTCCTACTCAAATTTCAGATCCAGCTTCACATTTTTGAAACCAGTAATGGTAACAGAACAAAACCTTATGAATCTCATCTGACAAGCCACATCTGCATTTATGTTGGGGTACTTCTTGTCATAAAAACTGCCATGCTTTGTATGCTTGTTACTCAAGTCAGGTAAAGCACAAGCAGAAAACAACAGAAAAAGAAAAACAACACCTCCTTCCTCCTCCTGCAATATCATTTACTTTCTTATCTGCATTGCTAAGAGAGAATTGCCAAAAATTAAGCATTCAAAACTCAGATGTCAAACTTGTAAAAACATGAGACAGGCTAAAGAAATAAGAGCTCATGAAAATTAGTGCTTTTCTTTCTGATATGTAGCCAGCAAGAGTCCATGTTTTCTGCAAGTGTGAAGGCTAAAAACATAATTTTAAAATTAAAGCTGAAATCCTCAGTTAACTGCCTGGCTCAAGGAGCCAAAGCTTTAAGAAAAACAGAATACCACGAGACTCGTGATGAAATCATGAGAGCTGTCTACTCTGTTCAAGCAGTCACAAAATAAAATCCATTTAACTTTCAGTGTTCTTTTTTCTCCAGAAAACTTTAATCTTAGTAAACTATTTATTAGATGAAAGAAATTACATTAATAACTTTACCTTTGGAAATCCCCCATCCCCTCGGCTGGTTGGAAAGATTTTCTGGCTCACCCAAATCGTTAATCTTGGTTGATAAACCTGTAGTGACATAAATATATACAATTTCTTACTAACAAAGAGATGCATTAATGCAATCAAATGGTGTTCATGTGACAGACTGCATTACTAAAACCAGCAGTCCAATGTCAGTTGAGCTTGGCCCAGAGACTTAGCTGCATTTTATGCTCAGTACATATTTTTGAGAACCCATGACAAGATCTGTCCCTAGAGTATATCAACCTTATTGTTTATGGCAATCTGCATTTAACAGGCTTTTAAGAATAAGCATAGAATGGATTTTTAAAAATCTCTTCAAGAAACTCTGTATAAGAGGACGTCCATACTAACAAACTTACTGAGGATATTGTGAGATCACGTGTCCATTCTCTTCTGTCAGAAGTCACTAGCAAAAGACTAATGAATGTTATTATCTTTGCTGATGACTGCAGGAAACAAGGGCAACACACCTTTGATAATCCTTTCACAATGAACTGGGAACTAGCACTTACTGCTTTCTAAGATCATTGGCACAGCTATAATTCTGTGTTAGTACCCTAAATTTTAGACATTAAAGGAATTTCAACACGTTGTAAAAAGCACACAATAAAATACCTGGCAGCAGGATTTAATGGCTAAGGTACTGGACTATGACTACTACAGGAAAATTTTGCTGTGGAAAATGGGTAATATCCAAAGGTGGGATACTATGGTGTGAAGCTAGAGCGGCTAAATGCCAGGCTAATACACCTCAATTACAGTGAATCTGCACTGGAAACCTCCTGTGCTTCAGGTTCTCAACTTCAGGATGAGGATCAGAGCATTTCTTCATCTCACTCTGTTTAAACGCTGAAGTAGCCAGGTACAAGTTGCATACAATGGTGAGCATCTTAAATTCATTTTCCTACTGGATCTGCTTCCTAGGCCCTTAGGGTTTTGTGAATTGAACTCTTTCAGCACAGTGTTTGAATGTAAAACTGTCAATTTTTTGAGCTGAACATTACAAATTACACCATTCAAACTTGTTTGCACTTTGAGGATCAAAAGCTGCCTTGTCACTTAAATTCCTGGTGGACTGGCTTCACTCACCTGCTTACGGTTGTATTTGTATTGAAACCTGAGGAATGTTTTCATTTCTGTGGAGTTGCATGTTGACTATTGGTTGTCACAACTGGACTAGATGTAGCTTGGAGAAACTACCAGAAGATTACTTGAATCATCTTTCCAAGAGAAAATCCTGAACTCTACTATAAAGTAGGAAACAGGAAGGAAATTTAAAACATGGAACCTAAGGCAGTGCCTGCTCTGATAAACTCTCACTCTCCCATGGTTTTCCACAGTACAAACCACTGTGTTTCTACTCACTAAAGCATCAGATTTTATTTTGTGGTTTAGATTACTATATGATCTCAGACAAGCCAGTTAAGCGTTCTGGGTATGGCTAACATAGAATTACTAATACACAGGACAGGGTATTCTGTGAATTAATCAGTTAATGTTCACACTCAATACTTGAGACACTTGAATGAAAGATACCAAGTATCTGTTGTTATTTATAATCTCTGATTACTCATCCTGCAATTATGCCTTGATTTTATTGTGTAGTCACCTTCTTTCTATGAAAACTCATGGTTGGAAACAGTAATGGCTGTTCAGCTCTACCACAGGACATGAGTGCTCAAACCAGCAGAGTATACAAATATGTGTATTTGCCTACAAGAAGGAATAAGCAACAGAATGCAGTATTACTCATTAAGATGAATATGAGCTTCTATATTTTCCATGGAGTCTGAGATGTATTCAGGTTAGCCTATAGGCTTTGTCATCCATATTAATATAATTTAACAGGAATAAAGTAAGCAACAGCAGTTAAATGACAAAGAAAGCATCCTCAAGTTAAATTCATAAGAACTTAAGAGTGACTGCAGTCTGAGGGTGGATTTTGGGAATGGGGCAGGAGGAAAAAGGTGTAAATTGTAAAATATACTCACAAGTAAAAAAATCAAAATTCCACCAAAACCCACCACAACCAAAAAACCCTACACAATTTCCTAGCTACCTTTCACAGTAATTTTCTGTGGAGAAAAATAAATCAGTAATGTCCTATTATCTTTTCAAAAACAACTACTGAGGCCAGTAATGGTAGAAAATAATGGACCTAATCCATATGCAGTAACTACTCTGCTACAACTGTGCCAAAGTCCTGAATGTGCCAATGAAGGACTTTAAGCACGTGCCTTGTCAACAATGCTGAAATGCCAGGGAATCATGGTTTGGATCCTGGCTAAGAGAAGGAAGATTCTGGAATGGAAAAAAAAGATGCCAGTGTAGAAATGTCCACTTAGGACTTACTACAGTCCACCAGGATAAAAAAAAAAAAAAAAAAAAAAAAAAAAAAATCTATCT
>VZTO01024157.1:26150-49387 GCA_013400615.1 Syrrhaptes paradoxus
CTCGCAGCAGCGCGGCGCGGGCCTGGGCGGCGGCCAGGCGCAGAGCGGGGCCAAGGCGCTGCACAGCGGCGGCGCCCGGCCAGCGGCGCAGAGCGGCGCGGAGGGGCGGGGAAGCGAACAGCCACATACTGTAATAATAACCCTGCAGCGGCAGCAAAGGGCATCTGAGGAGAAGGAGAGGGAGAGGAAGGCAGCCGCCCGCCCGCTGCACAGGCTCGCCTGTGCCTGTCTGGGAGGGAAGAAAATGGTGGGCGGGGAGGAGGGGGCGCCGCGCCGTGACACGGGCGGGCGGGGGCCGCGGCGGGAGCAGGACCTCAGCGGCGAGAGCAGGCGTGGAGGGGGCCGCTCGAGGCTCGCTCCCTGGGCAGCCTGCTCGCCGCAGGAGCGCCCGCCGCTCGCCGGACCGGTGCGCGCCGGGGAGGGCGGCGGGCCAGCGCGGCAGCCGAGGAAGCGCGCTCCTCTCGGCGCTGAGGAGAGCGGCGGAACCCGGGAGAGAGCACGGAGCGGCCCGCCGCCAGCCGCAGGTGCGGGACCCCGCGGGGCGGCGTGAGGGAAGAGCGGCGGGTGGCCGTGGGCCCCGCAGCAGGGCTGGCTCAGACACCGCCTGAGGGGACGTGAGACGGTGACACCGCGTGGACGGAGCACTGGCCCGTCCCAGAGTGCAGGCACACATAAGCACACACACAAAGGCAACCTCCCCGGCCCACGGGCACACGCAGGATGAGCAGAGACGCAGCTAAGCGGCATCCCGCAGGCCATTTGTGCGGGGTCAAGCACAGTCTGTCAGGGAGGGGTCCCGCGAACTTTGCAGGAGCAATGTCAGTTCGTAGTTGTTCATAAGTGGCCGCAGCCCTGGGCGTAGAGGCACAGGATGAGGGATGGAAGGAGCCAAGTGAAGTGAAACATCGGAACAGAAGAGACTATGTGAAGGCTGCTGTTACATAGGCAGCAGGGGAAATGTAACAGTGTAGACACAGCATGTTGATGAAGAGCAACAGAGACGGTACGCTGCTGCACAGTCTCTCTCCCTAACATGCTATACAGGGATAAATGGCCAAAAAACAGACAAACGCTCTACAAAGCAAGATTTCCTCTTACCCTGTGGTATAATTACCCTTTTCAAGGTTAAAATGTCTGAGGCAAGGGTGGTTAAAATGGTATGAAATCATACATGCCATGGGCTAATAGAAGATTAAGCCTTCTTTATTAGGCCTAGATTTTGAGCAACTAACCTTGATTTTCAAAGCCACTTATATTTAACTCCCCATGAAACTACATTTTTCTGTGGTCCATGCAGGTTTTCCATTTGTTGAGTTGAATCAGCTTGCTAGCATGTTTCTGCACCTTTCTGACCAGCTACTGCATCTCTGGGAATGCTTTGCAAGCCTGTCAGCTTAAGCAAAATTTGGCAGCTGGAGCGGAGAAATGTGAGAAGTAAGCAGCCCTTGATATTTAAGACTCTGGTAAGCTATGATAGTGATTCTAACTTTGGTGCATTAGGATCAGATCATTAGCCTCAGAAATAGTTGCTACTACTGGTGTCTGTTCTCCAGCCTGGCTCCTCCACAGGCTGTCACCGATCAACTGTTAGGACTGAAGCACATTAGAGGTTGTGCATTTAAACTTTATCTTGAGATAGTGAAGGAATATTATTCTAACCTTTTCTGAATAACAAATACTGTCCCAGTGCAAGTAGCAGCCCTTCATAGCACACACTCAGGTAAGAGCAAGGGGTTCCCTTTGGCCTAGGTGCATCTTCTGACCTGAGGAGTATGTGTCCTAGCTGGTGAAGCGTCAGAAATTCACGACATGTAGAGATTTGAGACTGGGGAATGAAACTAGATACCAGCTCTGCAGGAGGTGGGAAGCTTGCATTAATGAAGCCCCTAAGAAACTGAAGTGGACAATGCTGTCACCTGACACTGAGCAGACAGACAGGTGCTTTTAGGGGTACTTGGCAGAATGATGATGGCACTAAATCATAGTTACAATTAAAGCTTTGTATTATTAACAGGACATTACAATCCGTAAAGCATAGAATTTGTTATTAGAATGGCACAAGATTTCTACGAGCAGAATCAGTAGAGTACAATCTATAAGTAGCATAATACAGAATTTATAATACAATTTATTACTTCCAATGTTAATATATGGCTTGCTCTATCAGTATAACAGTCATAATCTAGACTTGAAAATCATATAAAAGAATACAAGTCACTCCCTCAGTCCTCAGGGAAAGAAGATGATGGTGGAGGTGTCCCTGGCCACCAGACAGTCCTGGGTCAAGCAGCAGCTCCGGTCCAGGTTCCCCACTTAGGGCTTGTAACTGTGTGATCTTCTGGACAGTGCTCTGGGTGCTGTTACAACTCCCTGCTCTGTGGTGGGTCCATCACCACCACTGGGCTGGCTGGGTGCCTGGGACCTTCAAGGCCAGCAAGGAAGGGAGTAATCGGCCTGGTGCCCAGGGACTTTGAGGCCACTAGGGAGGGGAAGAAGAGATCTGTTTGGTTTGTCTGCTTGGTGCACAGGACCTTCAGGGCCTGATAATTCAGGAAAGGGAATGAATACATGACCCCCTCAGTCACATATAAAGGCAGTATAAATGCCTTATAAAATGGCATTAGTTATGCTAACCACATTACCGAAGGTAGAGAGCAGGGGATACTGGTCAGAAATGGTGAACTGGACTGGACATGCCAAAATTAGTGTAAAGCACATTGGATGTCGCATGGCATTTTCCTGAAAAGTTCTGGGAAGGAGAGATATGAGCTCCCAGCTAGGCCTGTCGTGCCTTTGTCCCACCCCTGGTGCTTCAAAACCCTATGTGCCCAGGTTCTGTAGTTCTTACTCTGAATATACCCCTTCCTTACCCACACCCCATTTGTGAACCTTCCCACAGCATAAAGTTCCTACTGGAACCACCAAGAATGGTTGTGCACAAGTGTAAACCTCCATCTGAGCCCCTAAAGTCTTCGATTTTCTTCCCAGTGACTTGGTTTCTTAACTCAAGTAAGCACCTTGCTTTGTTGTGCTGTTTGTACTTGACTGTGTCTGGAACGTCCTACCTGTTTGTTGCCTGTGACAAGCTAAATTGCTGGGACGTGCTCAAAGTTTGCACTGTTTAGTTTGGCTTCAGTGTCTTGAATTTCCTTTCCCTTAGCCAGCTTCCATTAGCAGTTCTGATGGAAACTAGGAAATGAGGGTTTAGCTGGTAACAGGAATGAGAGGGCAAAAGTCTGCACAGGAGAAGTGAAGGCAGCAAAAGGAGGCAGTCTGGCCCCAGTGTGGCGCAGGAGAGGTTCTGGCACTCATGGTTCTGGAAATGTAATTACATATCCAAGGTTTGTGAAACAAAAGCCCAATATGGAGGATGTTGAGCCCAGACAATGAGGTGGAAAGCAAGAAATGTTGAGAACCAATTCAAGCAAACTGTTAAGATTGAACTGAAAATACCTTTGAAAAACACTTTACTGAAATAGTCAAGGAATACATCAAAAGAAATACAATTTTTGATCATGTCTTTTTAAAATTAGAAGTAAAGAGCATTAAGATGCTGAGAAACACCAACAGGTGACCAGCCTATTAGGAAAAAATATTGCCCTTTCTAAAATGCTGTGTTGTGAGGAAGTGGAAATCTTTTTGCACCTGCCAGTGGGACCTTCAGCCTGACTGTGAGTCCAGTGCCAGCCTTCCCTCTTTTAGCATCTAATCACTCACATAAAACTTCGTCATTGCAAATGTGGCATTCATAAATTGTCCTGCTGTCTTTAGGAAAATAGGTTTAACCTGAAGCCTGATTTTTTATACCCTGTGGTTACCTAAACCAGTCTGATTTTGTTCTGCGGTCAATTATAGATGGAAAGGAAAAGTTTGTTCCTTTTGCTACCTCTAATCTGTGACCATTTCCTTGGATTCTTTCTCTGTATTTCTTTCTTTGGCCTGACTTATAAATCCTAAAATTTATAAAGCCCTAGCCTACACAGCATTATGATTATATAAATAGCCTAAAATGGGCTTGCAAAGCAGACAGAGCAGAACAGGCCCTTATGGCTAAGGGGAAGGTAAAAGCAGAAGCTACAAAGATTTACTATTATTTAATCAGCAGATGGGAAACTCCATAGCTTGCAGTGAACAGGCATAAAGTGGTCACCAAGGAATCACACTGAAGTTGTCCTTCCCAGTTCTGACAGGGAGCAGAGAAGCCCCTACACTATGGGCCACAGTTCCCACTCATCATCTCCCCTCCATCCTTCAACCATCCAGTTCCAACATTGTGCACAACACATGAAACTAACAAGACTCTGATCTGGAGATGGGTTGGATTCAAGCCTGACAGAGGTAGTGTAAAGAGCTGCCCCCACCCCCCATAATGAATTGGTTGTGGATTGCATGGAGCACCTGAAAGAAGAAGATGGGAGGAAGGCACATGGGATGCTGGGAGAAGCTGGTGGTTTAGCAGCGGGAGCCAGGTCATACATGCATGTAAAGCCATCCAAAACCCCAAATTTGGTTATACTCATTTGCAGCTTTTGTGAATATGCGGCTTCCCTTAATGATACTTGGAGCATTTTCATGAATATGTCCTAAAAGCACCACGTAGCACTACAAAGAATGTCACCATGTTGGCATAGAGATACAGACTATAACAAAGCTTTCCTTTCTTGCAGATTCTTCTGCTTCTAGCACTGTTCCTACTCTTAAGTTCTGTTAATCAATAAATTAATTCAAGGAAGAAAGAGGGTAATTGCATTGCTGCAAAAATAAAATTTAACAGATCTTCATAGCAGTAAAGGGGGCAGTGTAGGTTATAAACTAGCTATCAGAAATTTTGTGTGATATTTCTGTGGCAACTAGATAGAAGTTAGAGAGAAAGACTATCCATTAACTAACTTTTTAAGAAGACATAAACTCTGGGCTCTGTTTCCAGTTTAGTTTTATGGGGGATGGATTCAGAGGGTTTCTCTTTCCTGCTTATCTCCAAATCTATTTTATTTTCATTTATTTTTTTATTACCAAACAAAATGAGCTATGCATAAATAACTGATGAAACCAAGTTGTCTGGAAGATTTCCAATTAAGATTAGTTTGTCATTAAATAAATGTTAAGGGTTTTCTACTGGTGCTCCAACAGAGGACAGCTTGGCTGGAAGACCTACACATCAGGTGCTATATGAATATGTACACTTTTAACAGACTGACATTCCTCACACTTCTAGAATGGATTATTGGTTCACCTGTTGCAGTTCCTTTACAATAACAGATGACACTTAACACTTGACAGAAAGGTGTAAAATAAGCAGAACAGTTCAAAAATATACCAAAAGAAGCAAAATCATGGCAAGGCCTGTAGAGTTAGATTAGTCCCCTTGAGTTCAATTAAGTACATGTACACAGTTAAGTACCCTGCTGAGGTTAAGCATATCAAAGTTAAAGTGAAATTCTAGATCCACTAAAATTCTTGAGAATTTTGCTATGAGCTGGGATAAAGTGTTTTTTCCCTTAGACCAGACAGAGAAATAATTTGAGAATGTTGTAGAATAAAAAGCACTATGATTTGATCATAGTTTGTAACTACAGAGAGAAAATAATGTAAAAATGGAGCAAATTTAATCCCTGAGACTTGTTGAAGTGAGCAGAACTCTAAAAGCAACACTAAATGGTAAAGAGAGTTGCTGGAGAAGGGAAGAAAAAGATACCGGTGCTGACTGTGTTAATTTATTTTCAGGCAATCACAATTTGATTCATGATTCATGATTTCCAGTTTTGCAGTTGTGTACTTGGAAAACAGTACCTATAGTACCAGTACAGGCCTAAGAGTTCAAGTGAAGTCTTGCTTTGCACTTGCAGCCCACGGAGCAGCAAAGAGTGGATACAGTGGCTTGCTTGCCTGATACTCTTCCCCTGTGTGTAGTTGTCCTGAATGCTAATTCAAGGGTGCTTCCTTGAAACATACTGCCTCAGTAACTCTTAACTCCAGTAAGCCCTAGTCATGTTTAAATTATAGCAGTTGTCAGGCTGATTCTTAAAAATTGTGCTATTTGTGCTGTATGAAAAAAAAAAAAAAGCTGTCTTATTTTATATCTCCTACCTGACAAGTCCATTGATTATCCCCTAATTCTTATGTTTGAGTAAAACACAATAATGACTCCCTAATCAGGGTTCACAATTGCAGTAGGATTTTGAGGAAGTTGGGATTTCTATTGTACAGTGAGACCTAAAATGCAGAAATGGACAAATATCTGAATTAGTGAATCATGTAACAAAACCTAGAACCTGTTGATCAGTCTAATTTATCTTTTCAGAGCACATTCATTTTGCTTCTTGGATTTATTTGTTGTCAGCTCCATTCATACAAATTTACCAAAATGCTAAACATTGATAAATCAAAAGAAGAAACTTTGCATACTAACCAAGAATTGCATGACTAAATACTTAGAATTTGGCCTGACCTTAACCTTGTGCTTTCTTATAAAATCAGTAAGTCCTTCAGTTGTACAACTGGATTGCGAAAGTATTCAAAGCAATATCTGCATGTAGGGAACACAGAATCTCCTGAGTTCAAAAGAAGACCCTTACGTGTGGTCACTCTTAAGCACAAAGCTTTCTTTGTTGTATGACATTGCCAATTTAGTGTCTGAATGTTGCAGAGACACAATTAACCAAAGTTCTGCGGAGCATGGCATGATATGTACTTCATTGCCTAGTTTTCTTGTACGGAAATTATGGTAAATTACTTGAACAAGAGAGAAAGACTCAGAAACTTGGAAAAAAAAAATCAAAGCTTGGGTTTGACTCATTGCAAACTCAGGTGCTTTAGTGTGGAAAACAGTGGCAAAACACGTAATTCTGACTAAGAGTGACTGGGAAGTGCTAGCTCTGACAACTAGGATAAAGAATTAGCATGTCCTCCCTGGAGAGAGAGATTGAGAGCAGACAGCAGAGAAAGACTTAGACATTATCAAACTTCAGAAGAAAGGGTAAAATGAAGGTCACAGAATATGTTATTGATTAAGTAGCCAACCAAATAAGATCCAAAGCACATAGCAGTTTGACAGTACCTATGTGTACTTTGCTCAGACCAACATGACACCTTTCCTAACTTACACTGACAGTCTGAATGTCATTCAGATACATATAATTGCACTGTTGTCACACTTCCATTAAGAGACTGGAGTTGAAGCCTAAATCTGTAACTCTCACTTCTGAAGTAGCATTTATTTGAACTCGGGGCTGCACAGATGACAATGTGTTAAATGCTGTTCCAAGTAATGGTTCGAGAGATGAGCCTTTCTGTTCAAGTCAGTTAAATAAACACAGTATGCTTAATTTAAATTCATGAGAATTCATTTAATTAAAAATACAAGCTAAAGTTTTTCTATTATGTGCCATGGATTCAATTATTTTCAGCATTCTCAGCAATTTAGTGAGAACCTGCAAGATTACCGTAGTCAACACTTGATGAGTTTAAGCCCAACTTAAACTTGGCTATAAAGCTGAGTGTAAGATTAAATTTATTTTGACTGGAATGCAAGAACAGAGAATCAATTATTGCTAGTTGACCAATTCTTGAAAAGCAGGATTAAAAGATAGGAATTTGATTTGAATCAATTTTGTCAGATTATTTTCAAATGTCTGTATTTTTTTTCCTCACTACAATGGAAGTAAATACTTTCAATCAAGGATATTTCGTTCTAGATTAAGTACAAGAACACTCAGGTTCACCACTGCCAATCATGCAGTTTCAGTGATATGGGCACACTGTATTACAACAGCACTGTGATAATATTAGAAAACAAATAAAATATCTCTGAAACTTCTGCAGTCAGACCTGGAAAGCAGAGTCTGTAAAAGTAATCACAAAAAGAATCACAGTTTGGGTCAGACACAAACATTTGTGATTGGGGAATACATAACAGAAAAAAAAAACAGCCAGTGTACCCAACTTTACCAAGGAAATAAATGAAATTGCTACAGCTCAAGGACCCCTTAGTGCTGTATTATAGGCCATAACATTTCCTTTAGAATGTTTCAGGACTTGTATCAAGAAAAAGTGAAAATGTAGAAGTGATGGGTATGGAATTATTTACTTTTTTTTTTTTTGGCTAGCTTTGTAGGTTTAAAACCAAAATTAAATTTTCCCTTTAACCATAACAAGCTATAACTTTCTCACCACAGAAAGAGATGGTCAGAATTTGATTACTTCACAATTATCGTTTCTTTTTTTCATTTTTTTCAAAGTATTGCACTATGCTTTCTATCACAAACTGTATCATAGTTTACCTTTTTCCTCTTTCAAATGCCTGCGGGGTATATCTGGTACTTCACTTAAAGCCATACTGTTTAACTCTGCAAGAAAGTGTCACAACTCTGTTCACCAACAACATATCTGCCATTTATTTGGAAGAGAATAAGTTTCAGTCCATTATCCTTCATCCAATAATTCTCTCTTTTTCCTGGTGTTTCTCATAATAGCGACCAAAGAACCATGCAGTAAAGGATTAATGTTAGAAGAAAAAGTTAAAACATCCCTTTTAAATTGGTGAAGAGTTGCTTCCTTAAAGACACATGTATGTGTGTGTCTGTGTCAGCAATCCTAGCATGTCATAAAAATAAATTATGCATTTTTAACAAAAAAAAATCCTAATGACAGAATCCTTCCTAGATATATGAGATGAGTTTAGTTATGCCATATTTTACACTGATCAAGGAAGATCTAATTCTGGACCTGGAGAGGTAATTACCTTACTTGGCATCTACAAATATCCTATGTAGAATATTGGACATGCTTTTCTTATATGTGTGTTGTCTTCCCCACACACCTGCTTTGCCACTCTCAGAGACAGTGCTGTATTAAGTGGACTTTTGATCTGAGACCAAAAGGTTGCGATCACTCTTTCATTCTTACATTATGACATAGCCATAAAAATGCAATATGCTGCTTCCTACAATCTACTGGCTTATTTTTAACTTCATAATACTTTTATCAAGGATAATCATAGAGTCATAGAATCATAACATGGTTAGGGTTGGAAAGGACCTTAAATATTGTTGAGTTCCAACCCCCTCTGCCATGGGCAGGGACACCTTCCACTAGACCAGGTTGCTCAAAGCCTCATCCAGCCTGGCCTTGAACCCCTCTGGGGATGGGGCATCCACAGCTTCTCTGGGTAACCTGTTCCAGTGCCTCACTGAAAAAAAATTCTTCCTAATATCTAATCTAAATCTACCCTCTTTCAGCTTATAACCATTACCCCTCATCCTGTCACTACACTCCCTGATAAAGAGTGCCTCCCTATCTCTCCCGTAGGCCCCCTTCAGGTACTGGAAGGCTGCTATTATGTCTCCTCGGAGCCTTTTTCTGTCCAGGCTGAACAACCCCAGCTCTCTCAGGGGAGGTGCTCCAGCTCTCTGACCATCTTCATGGCCCTATTCTGGACTCACTCCAACATGTCCATGTCCTTCTTATGCTGGGGGCCCCAGAGCTGGACATAGTACTCCAGGTGGGGTCTCACCAAAGCAGAGTAGAGGGGGAGAATCGCCTCCTTCAACCTCCTACTAATGCTTCTCTTGATGCAGCCCAAGATATGGTTGGCTTTCTGGCCTGAAAGCCCACACTGCCGGCTCATGTTGAGCTTTTCATCAACCAGCACCCCCAAGTCCTTTTCCTCAGGGCTTGTGGTTAGTTCTTCTTAAAACTAGCCCTTCTTCCTCTTGAACAGCTGCAACTGAAATATTTAAACCATGTGCAGGAGATGGAGGACCAGAGGCAGAAGGCTGTTGTATGCCTAGGCAGCTGCATGTTACAATCCAGAGTGTAGTCACCTCTGCAGATAGCAATGGTTACTTGCTATTAATAAGCCAATAATGTATTTCAAGTGTCTTTTGGTTGAAGCTCTCTTGGTTTGTATCTGGCGCTACTTAAAAAGAGCATTGTTCATGATTGGCCTTCTGGTGTTATGGAATCATAGAATCATAGAATGGTTTGGGTTGGAAGGGACCTTAAAGATCATCAAGTTCCAACCCCCCTGCCATGGGCAGGGACACCCTCCAGTAGACCAGGTTGCTCAAAACCTCATCCAGCCTGGCCTTGAACACCTCCAGGGATGGGGCATCCACAACCTCCCTGGGCAACCTGTTCCAGTGCCTCACCACCCTCATAGTGAAAAATGAGTGTTGTCGTTTTTTAACTCGGGAAGTGTACTCTGCTATTATATAGAGCTGTTCTAGAAGCAAATCTAGACTCTGATGAGTGCTCAAAGCTTATTTACAACTATAAAAAAAAATTACACACATGAGGGGAATTTCCACCTTAGGGAAAAATCAAAAACAACCCAGAACACCTTTATGAGCAAGCTTAGGATGGAAATACAAAAGAACAGTCTCAGAACTGTGTAATGATACACAACAAGCAGTAGGAAAGATTCAAGTTAAATGTTGGATGTTAACTGATGTTAAATGTCTTCCTTTGGCCCTTCTTAATCATTCATACGTAGCATGTCTGACAATTTTTCTCTTTGTAAACACTCTATAATCACATTGCACAGTTTGAATCATTTGCAAAAATGTATACTCTCAGAGCAGAACCCTCTCCAGCAGCAATGGTGGAGGGTTCCAGAATTTTAAAGTTATTCTGAGTGCTATTTTTATGAAGAACTAATAAGAAACACATTTGAAATCTATAAGCACTTTAAAAAAAACAACTTAAAAATATTAGACTTTCTCCCAAATGAAAAACATACTTCCTTTAGAAGTCCTAAATCTTAAAAACATCTTGTTAAATTTATTTCCAGCCTTTCTAGGGGAAATGCATCTTGGGTCAGAGACTGCACATGAGAAACAAGAACAAGGGAGTTTTTTAAAAGATGGTGTAGTCAACATTAGACTTGTCATGAAAAATAATTGCTAATCTCCAGTGAGAGGCTGACTGCAGAATTTTCAGTACAGCTATGGACTCTATGAAGCTATGCTTCCCTTCAGTTCTGTAGTTTTGTAAATGGCTAGTTTTAATCATAATTTGTATTTTAAAAAACAAAAGCAGAGCCATAGAGGTGCAAGTTGGCAATTAAGTGTGGAAGCTTTTCATCGTGGATTTTCCTGTGGTGTCCAAAGGCTCTTCTTTGATTCCTGTGTTGTGGCCAAAGGGGACAGAGGCAACACACAGGGACTTGAAGCAGTGGAGGACTGCCAGAGGCAATGGGCATGGCTGCCACCAGCTTCTCCTTGAAGGACTGTGCAGTGCAGGACAAGCTCCTCTGCTAAGAGGCCAACATGGGAACAGCTGATTAGACTGAAAAGCAATTTTCTCAAGCAAAGTAACCAGTGGAGACAACAATGGGAGGTCTGAAGTTATACACCTACAAAGTTACTTGATTTGTAAAGGCAGTGAACACATATCATCACTTCATTAAAAACTGTTTTTCTATCTTTGAAAATTGATGCACATCTTGACCCGATTATGCCTGATAAAAGATTTAAGATCCTAATTCTAATTAACAGTTGGTCACTTTACACATTTCTAAAGCAGACTTGACTAACGCTCACTTCAAGGTCTATTTACACTGCCAGAGAGGTAAACTGTTATCTTACACGTGGTAATTTGATATAGTTGTTTGACTGAGACTACAAGTTTGGCTGATAAAGCAAATAAAGTTGATGCAATGACTTCTGTTTGGCATTTGACTTGGCACTCATACTGTTTAGTTAAAAAGTGAGAAAAATTGAAAATCCCCATGGCTTGGATGAAACCCTAGCTAACTGGTCACAATCAAAATGTAATTATGCACAAATAAATGGGTATGTACTGAAAGGCAATGTGGCTGTTGGCCTTTCTCTGCTTAACATAGATCAGAGTGTTGCTATCTAGAACTAGCACAGCTGCTATTAAAGTTTGCAGGGATTGGTGCATAATGCAGGGGAAGCATCAGCCAAGCAAAGTGATCAGCGCTGCACCTCATTATTCCCCAAAGTTATATCTCTAGTTGACAGAGAGATAAAGGTTTTAGCCACTTTGATGACAGTCACTGCTGTTTCTAAACCTTAAGTCAGGAGAGTCTAAAGGAAGATGCTGGCATCCAAGCAGCTGGAGGGTATTTTTAAAAATATTAGTGTGGGTTGATTGTAAGAGACTTCCCCTCAGAGGACTCAGCTACTGACAGATCTAGGTTACACAGGCAAGGTCACCATCTACTCTTACAATGCCTTGTGGAAGCAGAAAACTTGCAATATGGCTGACCAAGGTGGTGTTGGTGGGATTGCCAAATTCACTGTGCCTACCAGAACACAGCAAGTGCTGAAGAAAGAGAGAGCAGCTTTCCACTAGGCTGTCCTGTCATGTTGATGAGCGGATATGCAAGGAAACCTGGAGGAGTCAGGAAGAAGCCCTGCTTACCTCCCCTTAGGCAACTGGTAAGGCCACTCTCCCCCACAGCAGAGCAGCTAACCAAACCCAGTCGCAGCATCTGATGCGCAAGTTGCTATAGTCCAGGAGTCTAGCTATGAATGTAAAGGTGGCACTAGTTCAGTCAAGTCCTATAACCTCTGTTATGTAAGAGATTCAGATGGTTGATCATAATAGTTCTTTCTGCTCCTTTAAACCAATCTTTGTATGATTTTTCTTTTGACCCTAGGGCACCAACTGATTCCATGCCCAGCCACGTATTGATTTTAGGAGCTTGGAATGCCATATATAATCTTAAGGAGTCCACCTTATAACTTAATACTGAGCTATCTACTTAGTAAGGACCCTGTCATATCTTTTTATTATTTGATGATTTTTCTGTTCTTCTGTTTTAAAATCTGACCCCTATCTGTCAAAGAAAGAAAGATTTTTACCTCTTTATTGGCACTACAATGCAGAAGTATCAGAAACAATATAAAGACTAAGATGTTAATATCACATCGAAAAAATCTTTATGTGTTTATTTCTAAAAAAAGTAGTGCTCATCATTTTTCTCTGAAATTATATCAGTAATGCGGTTTATTGTGAGGGTGCAGTTCTGGCACTGTGCTCATGCTCTACTGTAGTAGTGTCAGTGACATAACTGTGCAATGACCCTGTCCCTTAAGGACCATGTTTTGCTTTGTGCTGTCTTAACAGTGCACTTTCATTATTTCCTTCAAAGAAAGCATGTGGTAACTGAACTCACTGCTGAAATACTTTGAAAAGTATTTGAAATTGACCAAAGTTGATCTTTTGATATAACATTGACACAAGAGAATTGAATCTAAAGAATTTTGGCTCAATGCCTTTACTGAGGCAAAGAATGACTGGTGATGGCTGAAGTGAATAGGTAAAGCTGAGGTTTGAAGGGTTACATTCAGTCACACTTATTTATAGTATCACATAAGATTACGTAGTTCTGTAATATCATATTGTTTAACATTTTCATTAATGATCTGGATGATGGGGCAGAGTGCACCCTCAGCAAATTTGCGGATGACACCAAACTCAGAGGAGGGGCTGATATGCTGGAGGGGCTGCTGTGCCAGATAGTCATGCTGCCATCCAGAGGGACCTGGACAGGCTGGATAAAGGGGCTGACAGGAACTTCATGAAGCTCAACAAGGGGAAGTGCAAAGTCCTGCATCTGGGGAGGAACAACCCCAGGTTACAGTACAGGCTGGGGGCCACCCAGCTGGAAAGCAGCTTGGCAGAAAAGGGTTTGGGTCCAAGCTAAACATGAGCTAGCAACATGCCCTTGCAGCAAAGGCCCAAGGGTGTCCTGGGCGGCATTAGAAAGAGTGTTGCCAGGAGGTCAGGAGAGGTGATCCGTCCCCTCTCTACTCAGCACAGATGAGAACATGGAGTCCTGGGTCCAGTTCTGGGCTCCCCAATACCCAAGAGACATCGACACACTGGAGAGGGTCCAGCCAAGAGCCAGCAAGATGATGAAGGGACTGAAGTATCTCTCCTAGGAGAAAAGGCTGAGGGAGCTGGGACTGTGCAGCCTGCAGAAGAGAAAGCTCAGGGGATCTCATCAATGTATTCAAATACCTAAAGGGAAAGTGCAAAGAGGACGGAGTCAGGCTCTTTTCAGTAGTGCCCAGTGACAGGATCAGTGGCAATGGGCACACACTGAAACACAGCAGGTTACTTCTGAACATCAGGAAACACTTTTTGAGGGTGACTGAGCCCTGCACAGGTTGCCTAAGGAGGCTGTGAGATGTCCATCCTTGGAGAGGTCCCTTCTGTGATTCTGTGATATGTTGCACTAAGACAGGATACAAAGATGACATTGAAGAACTGCTACTGAATATTGTGAGTTGTTTCAATACTTGTTATATTATTAAAGTGTTAATTTAATTGCATAGTTCTCTATCTCACCTGAAAACTGGTGTAGATACTGACTCCATTTATCCATGTGATATCTGGCATTTTTGATGTAGTGCAGGTCTGAAAATCAGTACAGATTGATAACAATGTACAAGTCTCCCTTTGATTGACCTATGAGAAATAAAATGTTCATCTGCATTTGGTCGTGTTTGTATCTAAGGCTGAAGTGCCACATTTTAGAGGAGATTTTGGGCTCCTGGGATTAAAAGAGGAAATTTGAAAGGCAAGGAGGGTGAAAAGAGAGAAGGAAGAAAAAAATCAACGAAGCACTGAAGTCCAGCATTTAACTATAGGTTATGGAGGTCTACAGTAGATGGCTCTTCTTCAATCTAGCCAGACTGTCATCTAACATGAGGTTAACAACTGTGTGTGAAAGACTTCGTGGATCAGCTTTGTTCATAGTTTATATTATTTCATTCAATCCTTGCAGTGAGGAGTAACTGGCTTTCTCATTTCCTGACACAGTAAGAAGGTGGTGGACTAAAAAGCAATGTAGACATACTGAGAAAGTCCCTTCAGGTCAATGCTGTGACACTCCATCAGCAGTATGGAGGGAGATGTAAACACGTGCCTTTTGCTTTAGTCTTGTCTTTCATAATGGATCCTGACTGTCTCATTATCCTCTTCTGTTACTTCACTATGTATCATGAAATGTTGTATTGTCACAATAAAAGTATTGTTTCCAAACACACAACAGCAATTTAAAGATAGATTGTATAGATTAAAAACTCAATTTGTGTGATTAACAACCATGCTTTCTCCTTTAAACATCTTAGGATGACCAAGAAAAATTGCGCGTTAAGCCATAGATTCATCAGAAATGTTCAGACTTCAAACCTATCACAATTTAAAAATTACCATTTAATTACTTTAGATCCCAAGTTAAAGTGAGTTGCAAAGATGAGCTTGAAAGTAGTAACTGTGTATTTACATTTTTTTTGAGGGACAGGTTCTTGCCAGGATTGCTCAGAGATTCAGGGTAATATTTTTCAAAATTTCTGGAAGAACTGTGTTTGAAGAAAAAAAAAACAACCCATCCATTTTGATTTGAAACTTTCTGCATCTAAGTAAACAGTGTGGAAAAACGAAATAGTCAAGAACATCATAATATTTTAATTTTTGAACAACTAACTGAACTCAGGTTTTCCATCTGATTTTTCTCTGTACAGGTTGTAATCATATAAGGTAGCACCTCACAAGAGTATATTTTTTCCAGAATACATCACAGTTCATACTGATTAAGTACAGACTTATTTGTCACAGATGCACCCTTCACATTTCTCATTGCATCTGGATTTAAATATATAGCTGGGGAAAAAGTACTGGGTGGCTTGGCCTACAGTACTTTCATTACAGTGACACTCTTGTCTGGCAGCTTGATTCAGCATCAGCTGAACTCAGTGGAGCTTCAGTCCAGCCCTTAGTCTCATCTTCAGCAAAACAACTTGAAGACTTTGCTTTCCAACTGTCAGAGAATGACAGATGCTCAGCTGCAAGCTGCTTAGCTCAAATTTACTCCATATAAAATGGAAGTCATGCAACCTGATAGGTAGAGTGATGTATATCTGTCCAACTAATGAAGGGCTCATTATTCTTATCTCAGAGTGGTTTGCAGACTCAGGATTTTACTGGAATAATAACTATAGCTCAAATTTGAAGGTAACCATGGTGACTTTAAATGCTTCACTGTATTTATGAGCAATGAGACTGCCTTATCCAGAAATGGTCACCTTAGTGCACTTGTGCAGCTCTGTCTCATTGGACTGTAATGTATTTTGCTGTTAATTAGGTTTTGAAAAGAACTGAAGGCTTCAGACAGTGTTTACCACAGCAGCTAACCTCTTGCCTGGAGTGGACTATTGGGTTTCTCTGCTTCTTAGATTTAGTGGCCTGTGTTTCCTCCTCTATGTTATAATTCACAAGTCTGAATTTCTTCAAGATCTGAACTTCTGCAAGTTTTTATTCCTTTTGAAACTTTTTCTTACCTGTTTTTCTTGCCTGTAGGATGATGACCAAGATGTGTTTGCTCTTTACTCCTAGAAGAGAAATATCCACAAGCAGACTATGTGTATGTTCGTAACAGAATGATCATGCCATGCAAACTGCTTCACTTTATTTCTGGATGGCACCTTCATAATGTGTCCATCAGGGCATGGTGTGAGTCGCCTCCAGTTAAACACTTATTCTACCACCCTGGCAGGGAGAAAGGATCTGTTTGCTGGTAGCAGGTGACTCTTTCATAGCCATGAAATTGTGGCAGCCTCTGTGGTTATTTCCAATCACGTAATTGCAAAATATTTCAGGCTGGAAGGGGCCTCAGGAGGTCTCCGGTCCATCCTCGTGCTCAAAGCAGTGTCAGCATCTGAGGTCAGACAGTGTTGCTCAGGGCCTTGTCCAGTTGGGACTTGAAATTATTCAAGGACAGACACTGCACAACCTCTCTGGGTGAGCTTTACCACTGCTTAACTGTCCTCATAGGGCCAAAATTTTTTCTTAAATACAATCTGAACCACTCATTTCAACACATGCCCATTGTCTCATCTTCTTACCGTGCACCACTGGGAAGAACCTGGCTCCATCTTTTTATTTGATTGTTTACTCAGCCCTAAGACATCACATATGTTTCACAATAGGCAAAGGAAGCCAACAGTGTCAGAATCATAACCGAGTGTGGCAGCAGCAGGAGAACTCACACATCTATCAACTGATAAATGAAAAAACATTTTGTCAAGTAATATTACAGCATATGCCATAAATTTTACTACCGAGTTCGTACTAACTCATGTTATTGGACGGCTATGTGATCTGTAAGCTTCTAAGGCATTTTTAGTCAACTTGAGGACTTTCAGTTATTTGTGTTGTTCCCAGATCATGGAGTTCAACAACAAACCCATCATGCTGCAGAAGAGATAGACACTAGTTTTAATGTCAGAAGATAGAACTGATCTTTTTGGAGCTTCTCTAGGTAAAAAATAAAAAATCAAATCATGCTAGAAGCATTGTAACCACAACAGATAGCAGTAGCCATCTCTCGGCACTTCCTCCCTAAAGATGATTTTCAGAGTTGCTTCTACAGATTAAATAATTTTTTTGAAAAGCTTACTGTTGTGAATCCAAAGAGTAAGCAGCTACTAATGGGACAGCTCACCTTCAGAATGAGCCAAAACTGGAGATAAGGTTGCAGAGACAGAGAAAGTGGGAGACAGGAGGCCTTTGTGTCAAAGTTTTTACTCCAGTGAGGAAGTGCTGCTCACAGCTGGTCTGCTTGGGGAACTCTCTGGGATTTGTGATTGCAAGTGGCAAGCTGGAGAAGAAGCCAGAGATGAACAAGAGTTTCTGGACTAACCTCTTACACAGAAGCGGTGGGAGTAAAGGGCATCAGCAATATTTCATACAGAATTTGATACATTTCTGAAAGAGTTTATATGTTGTCATACCTGTCACAGCAAAAGACTAGACTCAACAACCCTGGAGCTTCATTTCTCTGCTGTTTGCCTCTGCTCCTCCTTCTCCCAATTTCTCTCTTCGTTCATTGTCTTAAAGTTTTCAGGAAATGGGAAGACTGATTATTTCTCTATTTCTTCATATCTACTGACAGAGATATTTAAGGGTGGGCTGGAAAAGCATGAGAGAGTGTGAAAGCATCCTGTAGAAAATGGGAAGGATGCCACAGCTCATGAGGCATCCACTGTTACATGGGCTGCCTTCTTTCCAGAACTAAAAAAGTAGTTTTGTCAATATATCAGTCTCTCCACTGCTTTCTTTCAGGGTTGTCCTTTCCAGAGTGCAAAACAAAAAGAGGGACAGGGGAAGCCTCACAGGTTGGACTCAAATGGCCAAGAGTTGATGGTGAACAGTTGAATACATTTCCAGCTGCGCACTGGTGTAAAGGACAAAAATCATACATTGCATAGACATTTCCAGAAAAGTCAATGAAAAGATATATAAGGGATTCTCTGTAAAGCAGGGCACATGATCTTTTAGGAAGCATACAAGGTCTCAATTATAATCATTGATTTACATGCAGCCACCCTATATATTTTGAAGTGTATATCATACTTGTGTTTCCCTGAAGTAAAGTCCTATTTGTTTTCCTCTCCTCTGAGAACCAATCAGTGCTAAATGACACAATGCAGAAAACTTTTCTTAAGAGTTTATTACATACCATTTCTGTCAGTAGTATTGGTGTTAGTTTTGAATAAAGACTTTGCAGGAGCTTTGTAGAAATTATGTAGAAACTTTTGTGATTGCATTATGAAAGGCTAATCAAAATGTATTGCTTCTATTTTCACTTCTGCTGAGAAAAGATTCCAATCAATTTAGAAGGTTGAGGCAGTAATTAATTAGAATCTGAATCTTAGAAGCCAAAGAAGGAACATTTAAAAGACTATAAAATCTAGTGAAAATAAGTTAAACACACTGACAAACCAGAAGTACTTTGGTAAATGCACATATACTGAGAAATATACATATAAATAAATATACTGGCCAACCAAGTGTACCTAAAATGCTGCCATGTCAAAAATTGTTCAAATTAAGTAGCATGCTGAAATAAGGGGCATGCATAAGGACCTAGAAATTTTTATAAGTTGGAAAATTCTTAGCACATGTCAAAACTGAGGCCTTTATATAGATGTTGTTTCTCATTTTGCACAAAATCCGTGTGTGAACAGCTTCAAAAATCAGAGTCTCTGCGACCTTGAAAATAAGGTTTTGATATATACTGTAAATACATAATCCAGAAATAGTTGTGCCCCTCCTCCCCCCCCGCACCAGTTCACTATTCATAATGATGGAGCTAATCCTTGAACAGGGGTATTTATAGAAGCTCATTCTTGCAGAGTAGATGGTTACATCCTTGGTAACAGCAAAATGCCCACATATGTTATGAAGTTACTCACCTGGGTATTTATAGTTCAGTAGGAACACTGACAGCAATTTATTTAACATACTCCTGAGGAAAATGTCCTTAACTTCTGAGTTTCCCTAATCCCGTAGCACTGTAACTGAGCAGGAGTGCCAAGTCTCAGTTCTCTCTGTGCATATCCAGTTTTGAGATGTGGGCCACACCAGGAAGTTTTAGCCACATAACTACATTGGCAAGGAGCCAGGAAGCATACATACCTCATCAACAGTGCTGTGGGAACAGAAAGATTTTACGGATTCAGTTATCCTGTTGCAAAAGTTTTTTCAATGATACAAGCTGTATTCCTTAGGGATCTGGTATCATGGTTTAAAAGCCTCGAGACACAGCCTTTTGCTAAAAACCTTGTGGGCTGAGGCAAGGGCAGGGAGGGTTCACTTGCCACTTATGGTCACGGGCAAGAAACAGACTCAGCTTAGAGAAAACAAAAAACCCAAAACAAAACAGAGAACCAATTTGATTTCCTAACAATCAAAACCCGAGCAAGATTATGAGAAAGAGAACTACCTCTTAAAAAGACACCTCTCCCCCACCCCTCCCTTCTTCCCGAGCCCAAAGGCTTTGTTTCCAATTTCTCTACCTTCTCCCTGGCAGTGGTGCAGGGGGCAGGGAATGGGGGTTGCAGTCAGTCCATCCTGTGTTGTCTCTGCCGTTCCTTCCTCCTCAGGGGAGGGCTCCTCACAGTCTTTTCCATTCCAGCGTGGGGTGCCTCTCACAGAAGGGTCCTCCACAAACTGCTCCAACGTGAGTCCTTCCCACAGGCTGCAGTTCTCCACTAACTGCTCCAGTGTGGGTCCCTTCCATGGAGTCACAGCCTCCTTCAGGCACAGCCACCTCCTCCATTGTGAGGTCCTCCATGGGCTGAAGGGGAATCTCTGCTCCGGCACTTCCTCCCTCTCCTTTCTCTTCACTGACCGTCATCTCTGCACAGATTGTCTCTCTCACATCCTGCTCATCTCTCCACCACCGGTTCTTTCTCTGGCTCCCGAGAAACTCCCGACTCTCAGGCGGGGGCTGCGCTGGGTCGGCTGGGCCAGGGCTGTGGCAGAGGCTGGGGCTGTGGTGGGGGACTGAGTGCAGCCAAGGCTGGGCAGGAGCTGGATGGACCAGCTGGGCTGGGCTGGGCTCTGCCCAGGACTGTGCCCCTGTTCTACACGCTGTGCCCCCTCTTCAATATGTCATTGGCAAAGGGGCTGATGGGCTCTTCCTTGGCCAGAGGAGGGTCCAGCCTGGAGCTGGGGAAGCTTCCAGCAGCTTCTTACAGGGGACATCTCTGTAGCCCTTTCCCTGCTACCAAACAAAACCCACCACACAAAACCACAATGCCTGATTTAGGATATACTGTCAAAAATACTGCCTTTGCTACCATCTTGTGAGTAGCAAGTAGTACTTTCTACACATCTTACTCTACCTACAAGCCTTCTTAAATGTACAACAAAACCAGCAAACTTTTCACCCTGGTCAAAGGTTAACGTGAGAAACAGGTGGTAACAGTAATCTCTGACACATTTCATCCCAGTCAGCAACCAAACATTAATAAAATTAGATTTGTGGCTGGGAAAAAATTGGTGTTTTATCTATATGTACTAATAAGAATCTTCACTACTTTGCTAATTTTTAATTTTGCTAATCTTTTAGTTCCAAAATATTTGTAAATATAATTGCAACTAAATGGTCTAGCCCATTCTATCTAATTGTCAGCCTGTTCCCTGAAACTTCCTGAAATAGCCAGCTTATTCACCTCACATGGAAGTAAACAAGCAGCATTGAGGGGAAACATACACCTCAGTGAGAGGAGTTTAAGACATCTGGGCTTCTGTGTGTGTATTTGCTCCTGAAAGGTGTGAGCCCACTTCTACCTGTCTCTGCAACAGAGAAAAGTTCCACTGCATAGATGGAAAATTTGGGACTAAGACTAAATGTGTTCATTTAACATTTGTTTCAATGTGTTCTATCAGGAAAATATTTTCTCTGTCTTAGAGCTCGCAGGCTTGTATACATTAACAAATACATTAAAACATAGAGCTTAAGTACTTCTAACATTCTGATATAAAAATTATGCAAAAGAGCTAAAGATAAAAGGAATTCATAAGCATGCCATAATACCATCTGAAGTGCTCCTTCCTTGCTTTATTACCTCTGAACGTAATAATGTAATATTTTTTCTCTTTAATGAAGCATATTTCAGGAATTTCAGGTTAAAATGAAAATAATTTTTTGAAGGAAACATGCCGTGCGAATGTCATGGTTGGTTTCCTTCACAGCCAAAGAGGGTTTATAATGGACCCCATGCCACCATGAGTGGGGCAAGAGGGGGGTGCAAGCCATGGAGGGGCTGCAGCAGTGCTGTGTCCCAGGCATCACCACAGTGGGGGCAGCTGGGGAGCAAGAGCTGGCATGACATGCTGCTGCTTTGAGGCTGCTTTCCCTTCCCTTTGGCAGCCTGTGAACGGATTGCTGTAGCTTAACTTCTTCCATGAGAAATGAGAGATGGTTTTGTCTTTGTATTATGCAATACAGTGAAAAGGAAAAAGATTTTTCACTTGAATCTTTGCTGCACTGAGAAAAATCTCGTGGTTTCTCTTGGAGCCTGCCCCAGCAATTCCCCGGCACTGCTGTTTCAGTCAGAAATGGTGTGAAAACTGGAACGGGCTTTCTGGGCCCCTCTAACAGTGAAAAACTACCACCTGTTAACCTGAAACTTCAGCATAAACTTCAAATGTTAAAGTAAAAGCAGCATATTATATAAGACTATGCCTTATACCAAACAGAAACTGAAATACTGCAAGCTTAGTCTTCTTTGCATTCAGGAGGAGTTTTGAGGCTGTTATTTCAAAACTCAGATTTTTCACCTTCATTGTGAAATAGAAAGATCTAGTCCTTAACCAACTGTATCACTTTCTATTTATGGCTCTTCTGCTAATAGTTAACACAGAGTTGCCCTTTCTCAAACTGAATTCACTCTGACACCACTACTATATTATGAAGACAGTATGAATCTCCTGCTACCTTGTTTCAAGCTACAAGACCTTATTTTTTCATCACTATGGCAACTGCTGCCCCAGCCCAGCTTAATAGGGTGCTTGTCTAGACAGCATTAAACATATCTGCACTTATGTGTGTCTGGTTTTAACAGCCAGGTGTGCAGAGGGTGTGGTGGAGGGAAGAGAGGCAACAGCAAAGGAAGGAGTAAAAGAAGAGTAAAGGCTTTTCAGAAGTAACCGCATTTTATGTGTTACTTCTTAATTCTGGAGGCTTTTCCTGGGATGCAATGTTGAAATATGTTCCTCACTCAGGACACACAGATTTATAGATGTACATGAAAGAATGCCAAACTGATTTCTAACTGACCTGAGTAAGGGCCACCACTGTCTGTGGGCTCCTCTAGGAGCAGAGGTATCTCTCAGGGACAGAAGTCCATTTCATGGTTCCTGCAGAGAAGTGTGATGTGACTGAGACTGATAAAGGTCAGCAGGTCCTAGCAAGGACTTGCAGAAAGTCTTAGTTCTGATTCAGATCTGCTGGTTGGATCTTGGGGAAACAGAATAAATCACCCCAAGGACTGTGCACCTCCCCATCACAGGAGGCCTGTGTAAGGGGACAGTGTCCTTGCAGATGGTGGAGCAACTGAGCCTCTGCAGACCAAGAGAGCCGCAGGACTTCAGCTGGCTGCAGTCCACACAAGCAGAGTTTATTCACCAAAATATGGTTCTTCAGTCACCCTGAAACTTCTGCAAATATGTGCCCATCTCAGCAAGTACCTTCCATATTGTCGTGGGTTAAGCAGAGGAGAGTTAATTCTTTTTCTTTCTTCCTTCTCTTCATAAATAGTTAGCAAGAAGCTATGTTTTGGATTCCTGCTCAGGAGAAAACTGATAAAAAGGAACATTTATAGTTATTGCTAGGATACTCTCAAGGACAAATACATTCAGCCTCTCTCCTCTCCACAGACAGAGCCGGGTGGGGGGGTGGGGGAAAGAAA
>VZTO01024157.1:59475-104721 GCA_013400615.1 Syrrhaptes paradoxus
AAGGCCTTGCTGAAATCGATGACACCCACGGCCTTTCCCTCATCCACTAGGTGGGTCACCTGGTCATAGAAGGAGATCAGGTTGGTCAAGCATGACTTTCCTTTCATGAACCTGTGCTGGCTGGGCTTGATCCCCTGGGTGTCCTGTACATGCCACATGAGCACACCCAAGATGAGCCATTCCATAATCTTCCCCAGTACCAAGGTCAGGCTGACAGGCCTGTAGTTCCCCAGGTCCTCTTTACAGCCCTTTTTGTAGATAGGTGTCACACTGGCAAGTTTCCAGTCTTCTGGGACCTCCCCTGTTAGCCAGGACTGTTGATAAATGATGGAGAGGGGCTTGGCAAGCTCCCCTGCCAGCTCCCTCAGTGCTCTCGGGTGGATCCCATCTGGCCCCATGGACTTGTGTGTGTCCAGGTGAAGTAGCAGGTCATTGACTGCTTCCTCCTAGATTGTGGGAAGTTTATTCTGTTCTTTGTTCCTGTCTACCAGCTCAGGGAGTTGAATATCCTGAGGATAACTGGTCTGACTGAAGCAAAGAAGGCATTAAGCACCTCAGCCTTTTCCTGGTCCTTGGTGATAATGTTCCCTCCTGCATCCAACAAGGGGTGGAGATTCTCCAAAGCTCTCCTTTTGTTGTTAATGTATTACTGTATACTAATGTATATTAAAACATTTTTTTATTATCTCTTACCACTGCAGCCAGGTTGAGCTCCCGCTGGGCTTTTGCCTTCCTAATTTTAACTCTGCATGACCTTACAAGATCCCTGTACCTGACATGCTTTCCCTGGGAGGCAATTTCAAGTGATGAGGGGATCCTTAACATGATGAACCAGTGTATTGGGCTCCCTGTTTTCTTGTGGAACTTGTTGTGGCCGTAACTTTGTTCATGCCCACAGCTGAAGTATACAATTGAAACAACTCTTGGTTATCTACCAGTTTTTTTTGCTTTGTGAAATTTTTATAAGCTTCTGCTATAACACTGTTGACTGAAACAAAAATGCACTTGCAGAGTATAAAGCTTTTGCTTTTCTGAAGCCTTATGCTATTGTCTGTAAAATAAAGAACTCATCAAGACAAGTTTATATGCAATCTTAACTCTTCCATTGTGTGTATCTGTTACAAAAAGCCACGCTTTTTGAGAGAGATAACATCTTTTATTAGCTAGCTGATACAGTTTTAAAAAGTCATATAAGCTCACACATTCCCTTCATCAAGCCAGACAGAAACACCAAGCTCCATGCCAAGATGCTGGAAATCATATGTACCTACATCACTCTTTCTATTGCCACATGAGCAGTAATATGTCTTGTGCTGGATTGTAACTTCCTCCAAATAAAAAGTGAAATTTTATCCCACAATAACTTTTTGAAATAAAGCGGTACAGAAGTGAAGTGCATTAGGCATTATCTTCTATATTGTTAGTATATTCTTCCAAATGTGAAATACCTAAGTCACAGATGACATATCTGTCTATGGTTCAGTTTGTCAATACACATAACAAAGAAAAGGAACTATTTACTGAGAAAACAATGACCTCTTCAGACTAGCAAGACACAATCTATCCAGGTAGCCACTGAGAGGGGAAGATACTCAGCACTGTGAAGGTTTGATATTAAAAATATTACACCATGATTTTTCTGGGAAAGGAAGAAAGAGCCTTTCTCAAACTGTAATTGGGACTGTAGATAAGTGTTTACTAGACTAAAATATCCTTAAAACCTACATTTAAAAAAAAAATCAAGAAAATGTGGACGTATATTGTAGGAATGAAACTGTCTTCCACTCCTTGTAATAGGCAGTACAAAATTATGCAAGAGAAAATCTCTTACTCGGTCTATAATTTCTAAAAAACATTTTCAATACGGATCACATATTCATGGATTTCAGTCCCACCAACAGATTTAACAGATGAAGTGTCTGTGCCCCTCTCATATTGTTACTGAAGAGGCAGGCAGGTAGGCAAACAGGGAATATTGAGAGAGACATGAAAGAAAAGGGGCAATGTTCTATCTGGCATAACCTTGCCCTCAACGTGCTGAATCTCCTCTAGCTGGGGAGAGGCTTTGGGAGTGGTTCTTCACCACAAACCATCTGTAAACAGCTGTTCTGTGCCTAAAGCAGGCAGTTGTTCCTCCACCTCCTGTTGTAACTTGTGTGAACTCTCCTGCAAAGCTCGTTAAGGCACTTGGTTGAGGTGGTAAATTGAAAGAAACCTCCATCGTTTATTGGAAGCTGTAAGTGTAAACCTGAAATTAAGGGCTTGGAGGGATTATAGAAAATCTTGCACCTGCTTGAAAAAATCTATTAGTCCATTAGGAAAGGCTGTAAAGATTGCTATTGCAGCTAGTTTTCTTGTATAACTCATAAAAGTTACCCGTCAAATCCCAAACTCTTCACCCAGAAAAACTCCTGCTGAGCAAGTGGAATTTTGGCAGAGGAAGGACTAGATACGGTCTTCTGCAGTTAACCCTGTGAACCTGGCACCAAAGAACTCGTTATCATGATAATGCTACCTATTCTCATTGAATCTGACAAGGTGGAAAGAGCCACAGAAGTTATAGATTTTTATAGGTTGATCCATGAGCATTTGTTCAGCCTGGGAATTCACTATATTTACAATATATAGGGTACTCTGGTCAAATTTGTGTTTGTCCTCCAGACACCTAAAATTTGTGCATCCTTATTTTCCATCATTTGTTTGCTAGGTAAAGGTACAAATGTTTTCTTTGGTAACTATCAACTTTTTTACAATTTGTGGTTCTCCTAAAAACAGAACACTATTGACAATAACGTTGCTTTCCTTAGCTGTCTTTTATGGATCCCTTAGAGGCATTCCTGAAGAGTTTCTGGATCAGCTAGCTGAAATCCATTGCTAGTTTAAATTATTTCCTTTTAAGTGCTGAAGCTGTTGACACATGTACTCCAGAGGCTAAGTAATTTTTAAAAATTTGACAGCCAAAGGGTTCTTACTTGCCCTCTGACAGGAAGCTTTCCTGTGGGCCTACTCCTGCAATGAAGTACTACAAGATAAATAAGAATATTATCATGCAACTTCAAATTACTGGTCTTTCTCATCAACACTGCATGCACAAGACAAGTTCCAGATGCATTGTCTTGGAAGAGTGCAGGACCTTGAAAGTGTCCTGACCTGGATTTGACTGGTATTGGGCAAACTCACATTATTATTCTCACAAATGAATTACACAGACTGTGTTTACCCTCTGTTGGAGGCACAGCACTGTGTGTTATTGTTATGTCTAATGCCACCATTTGCTCAGGGCAGAACCAGACAAAAATAAATTGGCTGAGATTAACCTAACACACTTCAACTTCACAGGCTCACTTGAGTGCCAGAAGTAGTAAACCATGAAAGAAAGTATATCTAAGAGTTTTGGATGTAGAAAATTCAGCTTAAGTATTCTGAGAGAGCTCAGTTCCTGTTTCACCCATAAAAGAGGTGTCTTGGTCAGGTTCCAATTCAGTTTAACTGCATGAAGTCCAATTCTTCCTTAAGACATGAAGAAGCAGATACTACTTTTATGATCTAATATAATTGCAATGGGCATAATGTAAAATCTGAACAGTGACCTCTCTGAGACCTGAAACGATTAATCTGAGTCATGACTATGAGATCTGTTTACCTTTTCTGTGCATTTTGAAGGAGTCAGGCTAATGTCTGCACTGATCCAGTGCCATTGAGGACAGAAATAATGCTGCTTGCTATGTGTCCGTTAAAATGTAGTCACACCATTCTCTTTTAGTGGCACTTAAAAAGAAGTGTGAATATTTCAAAACAGAAGGCCCAAAATTATATGTAGCAACCCAAATGAGTGGCTTGATTTTCAAAAGAATTGGACATTTGAAAGTTCTCGTTCAGCTGTTGCTATTAAGCATCCTAGAAAATTGAGACGCCAATTTGTATACAGCTACACATGCAATACACAGATGATCATGTCTCTGTGCATGCGCCCATCATTCTCTGTCCTTCCTGTCTTCACTCAGCAGAAATTATACGTCAGAGAAAATGCAAGAGAAATCATGAATTCAATAAATAGCAGGAAGGATCAGAATTTATAGCTCTACATAACACAGATAGACAGTCTGGATACCTGCATGCCCCATGCTTTATTAGGTTCATGGACAGTAAAGAATTAAGTGTATTCTAGTGCAAGAAAAATTGAATTTGCTCATTACCATGGATCTTGTATATATTGCCTGTTCTCTCTCTTTGAAGTGTACATGACACTGAGTTTGCAAAATTCCTCTAGGAGTTGATTTTATAACAAGAACTTCTTCCATACACAAGAGATTACCAGAGTGGGATTTCTCCTATTTTTAAATGTCATTGATGCAGGCATCTACCTGTGAGCGAGGTGCCATGATGGTTAGTGAAGTCCTGGTCAATTCATTCAGTAGATTGTAGCAAGCAATCAGGCTGACCAAAGACAGGCATGTACTTTAGGATCAGATGAATCAATTTGTGGTCTGCAATGACTAGGCAGACACACACACAACACAGATATCTAAAATGAAACAAGACATGCATCACCTGCAAGGTTTCCCAACTTGACCATAGTCCCATCTCATTCAGCTGTCAGGAATCTTTGTGAAGTCAATCATATTCTTCTTCCTGAAATCTTGTTTTCTCTTGACTTCTGTGGCTCTCTCCTCTTATGTTTCTCTTTGTGAGTCTCTGACATTCTTACAGTCTGATTCCCTTGCCTGACCTTCCATGTTACTCATGGGACACTGTCACAGGTCCCATTCTGTTGTCCTTTGCTAATATATTTCTCAGTTGTCTTGCTTGCAAATACAAGCCTAAGAATCATCTGGGTTGTAGACAAATAATAATTCTACCCCTTTAGCCTATAACTGTCTCATTCTAGCCAAACCAAAGGTTCAGCAAGTTTTTCCCAGTGGACATCATCTTCAGTTCAAGCTGTCTCTGGGGCCTCACATTCAAGTCCTGATAAGTGTCAAGGATATTCTTTTTAACAGCATATAGTATAACTGAGCCCCGACCCACGATACATATACCTATACAAATAACATCACTTTTCACTGCATATAGCAGCAAGCAGTGAGAACTCAGTCCTGATCCCCCCTTTTTTCAATACAAAGGATAGGTCCATTAAAATAACAGAAGACCAGTTTTTATTATCATGCCTTTGCCAAGAATTAACTTCATAGGGAGAAGTGTTACATTTCCAAATTATTACTGGCTACTCCACACAAAAATTAGGCAACCTGCAGAAAGATGCAGAGCATGTAAAAAGGCTGCTGCGCACACCAGAGTGTGTTTTCTAAAGCAACAAATTTGGGATATAGATGACAGAATTCACCCTTATTTTAATGTGCTATGCTTCTGTGTTCTTGTCTCAACAAGCACTCGAAAGATGTAAATTTTCACATTCTTTCTTGGGGTCTTTAGAAAAAAGTAATTCATCCCCCACCAGATCTGAATGCATTCTTCTCACTCTGAGCTCTCCCTCTTGAGTCCAGCATGTTTTGAAGGGTGCTTTAACAACAAAACCGCATTGTTTTACATCTTCATCTGAGGAGGATAAAAGGTGTTAAAATACTTCATTTGGAATGTCCTGTGTCCCTCACTCTTAATTCTGCTTTCTGTTTAATATTCTCCTTCTAAAGCCTGTTCACATCAATATGCTGCTGTGAAATGGCTGATGACTGGGAAACAGTAAATATTTCTCCAAATTTTTTCCACTTCCCGGCTGCCATTAAGTAATGTTCCTGGTATAAATGCTCAGACCAATGGTGGATGGGGAGGGGAAATGATAGGGTATGTTAGCCTCCTGTGAAAATTACTTATGCTAATACAGTAGCAGTGAGAGCAGCTATATCAAGTTATTATACCAGAGGACATTCTGGCAAAACTGTGCAATCTTTCTTCTGTGGTGCCATATAGCGCTTTGAATGTGCACTTTGCATAAGTCTTGCTGAAACGGTCAAGTTTCTCTACTATTCTTTATTAAATGCCCCTCCAAACACTATCACTCATCATTTGAAATTTTACTGGAATCCTGTTAGCTTGATGATTAATATAAGTTCTCCCAAATGCTCTTACAAATGCACCAAATTAAAAGAGGTGACATGGTAACTTCACAGTGCAGCCCACAGATTCTGACAGGCTTCCCTCTACTGCCACTAGCACTTTGCATCTTTATTACCTAATGTTTCTCAGGCACTTCTTTGTCCTTGATGAAAAATGAAAAGCAAAGAATTATTGACCAAGGAGCTTTCCAATAAAGGTAGTTGGAAGAAGATTTTATTCTATTATGTCTCTGCTAATGACTTCCCATATTTTCCATATACCTTTGTTACTCATTTGTTATATACAGTGCCCTAATCATTGCTCTAGTAATTTACTTCGTATCTGTATCACAAGTAAATTATTTCTGTAGTAATATTGTAAACATACTTATTTTCACTCATGCCTACTTTCATTTATGCCTATTTTAATTTCAGAAATGTTAAATTACAAGATTGAGTAGTCAGTGTTCTGTTTTAAATATCAGAGACGGTTAATACGTGTAAATAAATTTCTTGGTACTGGGGACAATGTTTTCCTACAAAAATATTAGTAAAATTAAAAGGAGAGGCAAAATTAATTTCTGAATTAGCTACTTCCAAGTAAAGCAATTTAAAACAGACACAAAAGCAATGAAATTAAATGGGCATAGAAGTGACATGCAGTGATTCACCGATGCTGTGGATCACACTGTCCTTGACCACCAGGAAAGGACAAATGCTGTCAACAGTGCCTAGCAATACAATCGGGCCATCTGCTTGTGCGCGTCAGCTGCAGGAGGACTGTTGAAAGGCATCTAATTTGCTCAGCATTGAGGTAACACATCCACACCTGTCCAATACAGGCCTGCAGCCACACCTCATGCACCACTGGGTGCATTTCCTGCCCTTCGTTCAGAAGGTGCCAGTGTGAGCATGGGTACAGGATATACTAAAGCAGGTGCTTCTCAGGGTTTGCTCCTCCCTGCATCAGTGCATGCTTTGCCAGGCCAGGCATCACTCCACGAAGTCACACACAGCTGGGCATCCTCTCCCAGTCCTTAACCAGAGGTGTTAGGAAATACTACAGGTGTAGTGAGAACAGTTGCACTCTAGGTTGTGACTATCCAGTAGTCCCTGACCATGGTTATTTAGAAATAGCATGAGCTGAGCTGCAAAGAAAATGGCTTACAGCAATGGGTGGGGACAGCATTTTTCAGTCTCTCCAGATCTCACTGGCCCCTTCATACTCGGGGAAACACAGGAGTGTCGTGAGAGTACAAGGAGAGACAGGTGGCACAGAGATTAAGCTGCAAAAAAATCTTTGAGTGAGGAGAGTGGAAGATCAACTGAAAGTAAATATTGACTTAACGCCTATATAAACATATGTCTCTCCCTTCTTTTCACAACCCTAGAGGGGAGATAAGCGAGTTTGAAACAAATGTCCCTGGCAGCGTGGCTGAGGCCGCTGCCCTGGTGTCATTCAAACCCCATCGTTGTTAATCAGTAGCAGAGATGAAAAGGTTAGCAGGGGAGAGACAGAGAAACAGAGCTCAACCCATAAATAGCACCTGCTTCCAAGAACCACCTAATGACTGCATCTTAGAAATCAGGGAGAGGCTGTCCAAATCCATTAAGGCACTTAGCATACGTATGTGTAACAGACCTGTCATTTTGGGTTAGGGAGAAAAGAGAACAAGTCTCCCAACACACTGGGAAAACACATAAAATTACAGACAGTTTCAGTCAGACTGTGCAGTTCATGGCTTGTCAGCTTCTCCATTTAACCCCCATTTTCAAGCTGTTATTATTATTCAACTGATAAATTTGCACTGGGTTAAGTCTTATCATAGAAGATTTTGGAAAAGAGCAAGCAACCATCTTTCTTTTCATTTTGAAGCCATTTTAAATTTCAATAGTGAGAGAGGCTACCTATTTTACAATAATAGGGTAAGGATTAACAAAATTAGGATGTGGGAAGCAATATGAAGACCTAAAGAAGTGAAGCAGTATGAAAGGCTTGTATACATTTAGACTGGAGACTGCAGTTTAACAGGGAAAATAGATTTTCTTATATTGACAAGGGTGATGGTAAAGACAAAAATTGAGCATGGATTAAAACTATCATACACAAACAAGGAAGTTAGGATTTTTTTTCCCTACTTTTTAATACATAAAATAAATTCACTTTTGGTATAGCTCTTCAGAAAATGCTGGAGCTTCTTCAGGAATTAATTTGGCCATTATGCTGCTAAACTTGCTTAGATAAACTGTTGCACTTGTGGGCTTATCCTGCGTATGTGGGAAGTAATGGAAACTTGAAAAGAGGTCAGGGATTTTTGCTGCACAACTCTGAAACAATTTACAAGTACTTTTTTCAGATTGGTGTGCTAGAAATGGTGAATATCACCTCCTGAATGTGACCAAAAAT
Source organism: Syrrhaptes paradoxus (assembly GCA_013400615.1). Lineage (NCBI taxonomy): Eukaryota > Metazoa > Chordata > Aves > Pterocliformes > Pteroclidae > Syrrhaptes > Syrrhaptes paradoxus. The sequence goes on from VZTO01024157.1 coordinate 67,936, forward strand.
GAGTAGTAACCCCTTTGCATGTGCTACTGGAAATGTTCTTAGCTCACAAAATTACTATGGGTAATTTACCATCCTACAGGTTTCACTGTCACCTAGGTTGGTAGTGACCAAACATTGCTAATATATGGTCACCAGTTAGCAGGCAATGTAATACGCACTACCAGGCTCAGAAAGCAGACCAAAATGAAACTGCTGTGAAAATGAATTTTCCTTTAAGAACTGCTGGCACATGTCTGTGCTTTTTTGAGTGTTATGCCTGCAGGACCACTGGCTCCTCTGGGCAGAAACTAGGAATACTTGATCCTAAATGCATTCCCTTGTGGATCCAGACTTTACACCCAAGGCTCTCACCTCACTTGGTTCCACAAACCCGTTTTAAAGGATTGTTTAGATTGATGGGGATTATGCTTGGGCATGTATACACACGGGTTCTGTATAGCTCTCCCCCAGGGGCTGCAGGTCAATGCTGCAGCTGGTGCTGTTTCTAAAAGCAATATAAAACCATGGATACCTCACAAAAGAACATACAAAGGAGCAGGAACTGTCAAAGAGCAGTGACAGATAAATAGTGCTTCTATTCCTGTCACCAGTCTTTGGAAAACAGAGGTGAAACATATGATGTGGCAGTTTACTGATGCTGCTCGACTTGAAAAGCAACTGGACTTTTTATTTAAGGACACAAAAAGCTCTTAGTTTAAGGAATGTATGGTATAAAGCAAGGTGCTGAGGACTTTTTTTTCTACATAATGCTTCGTAGGAAAGACTCAGATTGGGCTAAGTTTGCATAATCGAAATTTATTTACATTGTGCTTGAATGTAAACTGTTACAGCTGTTAGTAGAAAATCACTACCACCATCTGTTCCCTATGGTATGCTTTCAGTTTCCTTTTTCGAGTTTGGTGGGGTTCCTCTGCTTTCTGTGTTGTTAGTCACTTTTCAAAAGCTACCTATTTTTCAGTCTTCCTTTTCTTCAGTGAAGTCCGTGGCTAGCCTAGAGTTTTGATTCTTTCATTCTCTCATCTTCTGAGTCTCTCTTCCCTGCATTGTCTCTTTTCTGCTCTCTTTTCCATCCCTTTTCCTTCCAGCTAACACAGTAACACCAGTCCACAACCAATCCATAGTTCCTATGGAGTGGATATCCTCTCCCTCCCTTCCCTCTGTTATTCTTCAATCAGGACAGAGTCTTTTATTTAGTTAAATTGACTTTTTTAGTGTTCCAACAAAATCACTAGAATTTTTGCCCTTACATGGAGCTAGGACTGGGCCATCCCTAATGGACCCTGACAGTAGCTGCCCACTGCATCTCCAAATGGGATGTTAAGCATTTTTTTATTCCTGGATTATTTTCTTTCCATTGATTTGAAGCCATTGGTGTCCACAAAAGAGGGCCAGCAGGGTGAGGGTGACTGCAGATCCTCAGGGACAGCAATCATTCATGCAGTAGATTAAGTGCTGTATTTTAGCTGCAGCATGATGGAGAGGATCAAAGGTGCGCACAGATATCTCTGGAGGATGATTTTCTGTGTTGTGAAAAACATTGCTAGGGACTTGCTCTCAAATAATTCCACAAATATCAAATAGCCAGTACTTATATTTGCTTATCTTTGTGCTCTGTGAGCTCTATGAAAGCTCTCTCCTGCAGAGAAAAATTAACATTCTGCACCACATTGTCCTGGTGCTGAGAGCTGTCAACAAATGAAGCAGAAGTGAGATGGTCTAGAAACCACTCCACAAGAGGTCTGCATTGATTCTGCTGCTTTATGTTGCCAAAAGAAAAGTGGTTTACTAAGCACTTTCTTCCTGTCTGCATCTTGCAGCTCTCAAGCATTGCTTCTCTGGGTGTCTGCGATACAAGAGTGATAAAAGGCAATGTCACCCCCATCTTCTTCCTTAATTATTTCTTCCTATGATATGCCACCCAGGAATCATACCATGAGGGAAGTAAACGGGATCAAGTACATCAAATCAGAGGGCAGCTGTAGTATTAACTATCTCTTTTCCTCATAGAGTTCTTGGCTGACTTGAGTTTGCTAGAAGCAGCTCTTGAAATGCAGCAGCAACCAAAGTTTATGATAGTGGGTCATACTAATGCTGCTTTTTTTCCCCAAGGATAACAATAACTCTTATTTCTTCATGAAGCTGGTAGTCTTTCTAACTGTAATAAATTGTACAGGAATCAATTTATTAAGTAGCAAATAATAGAACTTATTAGTAAGCACAACAAGCGAAACAGTGCTGGGTGGCCACGGGAGTCTGTGCTCTACCAACGGCGGGCGCTTACACTCTGCGCAGTCCCCCTTTTTATCGTTTGTTTCCTCTGGATTACGTGATCTCTCAGGCTCCGTGGTTTAGCGTCAACGGGGGGGGGGGGGGGGCACCCCGTTTTAAGAGATTAGGGCAGCAGTTTATCTATGTTGCCCTTCTTGGTCTTCTTGCAAAAGGCATAATTACTCCATTGGCTTTGAAACTGCTGGTTGCATGCCGTTCCCTTATCGTTCTGTCTTGAGACATCTTGTTTCTTAAGGCAGGATGTCTCAGCGTCCCTGGCTGTCTGTTAATCTTTAGATTCTTAAAGCATAAATTGTTCTTTACAGCAGTTTCAATGAACAAATACCCACAATATATCACATAACTATTCAGAATGTTAACACTAAAACATTATGTAACAATCACAAGACAAAAACCTATCATGCTATGACATATTATAACAGATTGTGATTTCATGTACACAGAATCAGTATCTTTAAATCTATAAAATCACAACAAGCACTCAACTGTTATCCTGAGTAAAACTACAGGACGTAATTTTTCTTTCCAACCATTAAGTTAGTTTCCCACATCTCTCTATATCCAACACTCTGTAGGGGAGCTCAGTATATAATTTAGTAATTCCACATTTGCAGTGAAGAAAAGAGTGAGATCTTGCACACACACACACAAAATTATCCCTGATACATTTTTACTCAGACTGAAGGACTCACTTCACAAGTTACATCAAAGTACCTTTACAACATGGTGCACTCTACCAGGAATTTGGCATTAGGCTGGAACAGCTTCAGTAATAATAACTACTTCTTCACAGTGGACCCAGTCAGAATCATCACCACAGTGCTTGGTGGACTGCCTGTACATATCATGCAGCTACCTCAAGCTGGACTCAGACGCACCAGAACTGGTGCTGGCATGAGGAGAAGAAACGTCAGGTCAGGGCACTATCCAGGAAACTGAACTTGCCCTTTATCTAGTTTATGTGCTGACAGGGACCATGCATATGTTAAGCTAGCTACTGCGCAACAGCAACAGTGGTAAGAAATGCCTCTTTTCATCTTTAAGCCAAAAAATCAGTGTCATTTCCTCTTGGACCAGAGCCTTGCTACCATGATTCATGCTCAGCTCTGCTTGGCTACGACAACCCACTGCACCTTGAGCTACACAGATGCAGAATAAAAAGCTAAAGAAGCAGACACATTCACAGGAATCCTGACTGAGGAGTGCCTTCCTCTGTGAAACCAGAGTGAGACTCATCCTGGTACACTGAAAGTGTAATTTCAAACACTCTTGGCAACAGCCCAGCCCATTTTTCTTGAGCAGATCATAACTGAACTATGCAAAAAGTCAGGGGAGGTCATTTATGTCAGTAACCAAGTCATTCACAGAATGGTTGAACATATTTAATATTACTCTCATGTTTACATCCATTGTCTAGATACTCCAGTGAGAACAGTGCAGACAGACAAAAGAAATCTGTTCATCACAGACTTCCAAACGAGGAAGCTTGCATTGCTTACATAGCTGCCAGACCTTAAGGTGCACTTTGTTCCATAAACAATAAACTCAGTTAAGAAATGGCATTTTGGATTGTTCTTGCTTTGACTCATCTAGAGGGTCTGAGTCCAGTCAAGTGTCTCTCCAGACTGGAGAAATCTGAATTTTATCAGCTCCATGAATCGTTACCAGCTTTCCTCACTTGACTTCAGAGTCACCCAATTTTAATTCTTTGGACATGAGTCAATTCAGCAACAATGTGAAATGAAGGGTGGAGGATTTTTCTGATGCAGTGCCTGGCTATGCAGCAGGGTTACACAGAATCACAGAATCACAGAATGTTAGGGATTGGAAGGGACCTCGAAAGATCATCTAGTCCAATCCCCTGCCGGAGCAGGAACACCTAGATTAACCTCACCCAGGTTAGTAATCTTGAACCTGACAAAAGACTTAACAAGAAAGCTGAAGTAACATCCAGTCATTCAGAGAACATTGAGTATAGCCTATTCCAAAACAAGCAATGTCTTCCAGGCAAACTGATCACACTTCCTGTCATCTTCATGTAGTATCAATGATGTCCATAATTTGAATGAGATCAAATTATGAATTGAGTAGCATAAAGCATTCTTTATAGCATGATGTTGTGGTTTTGTGTGGTGGGTTTGTCTGGTAGCAGGGAGGGGCCTGTAGCCAGTAGTGGCTCCTGTAAGTAGCTGCTAAAGGTTTCCCCTGACTCCAAGTCTGCTGGCAGCAAGGGAGGGGCTGCAGTGATGGTTCCTGTAAGTTACTGCTAAGGGTTCACTCCTACCTCCAAGGTTTCAGTAGCTGGGGGCTGGGGGAAGGAGTACCACTGACCTGGCCCCTGTGAGAAACTGCTGGGAGTTCCCCCAGCTCCAGGCTGGACCCATCCCAGGCCAAGGCACCTGCAGCAGTAGCTGATTAGTAGTGGATATATTTGTATGTACATAAGAAACTCAATGTTGTATCATTTAAAGACATGTTTGCATTCTAATAGGATCGTGCCTGATGTTCTCGTGCTAATATAATGCCATGCAGAACCATGCTGTCTTAATGGTGTTCATCAGTGTCAGCCAAACCAGTCATAATCAGAATTTAGAATTGCCTTAAAAATGTATTTTGCTCTTTCTAAGTCGTGCCTAATCAAATACAATGAAAGAGTAATCCTCAACCAGTACCAGTTCAGATTTATGTGAGGTTTAACAAAGGATAGCCATTAAAATGAAGCAATTGGCTTTAATTGTTTCCAGTCATTCAGCATGGAATGTCTTATCAAAACATCTGATAGTGACTACCTTGATTTAATTTATTTCCTGAAATTAAAAATTATTCACAGTACTGAAAAACATGGTGATATACAACCAAGGTTGTACTAAATGAACTGTATTACACAATTCTTAAAAAAAAAAAATCCATTCAAGGAATCTGTATTTAATTTAGCTAAGTAGGTTCACATCAAATTAACAATCTGTACTACTGGCAGACCTAGGGTAAAAGTCTTTGAAATTCTTGGGTCTAGATGTAGGTTCCCAAATGTCTAAACCTTTTTAAAAGGAGACGCAGGCTCCCACCTCACTGCACTGATTGTCTAACACCTAATTTGTATGTACTTTCCTTTCAACTCAACCCCATGGCCCCAGGGTAAACACCTTGAGATAAATTTTTAAAAGGATCAAGCACCTAATCTCAAACCTCTAATTACCACTTTCTGATTTTAAGCAAAACAGTGTGTATCTTCCAAAGTGCTGCCTCACTACTACTTATGCAGAAAGATACCTAAATATCAGCAGACCTGTGCTGTAAAGTGCCTTTGGTTAGTCTTAAGATGCAGCTTCAGCTTTACTGGTGCAGCTCAGGTCCAAGACCTAACACAAAGTTTTCATTCCTCTGACTTCATCTTACCCATTTTCTTTCCCCATTCCTGTATCTGCATCACTCTCACATAATGTCCCAATGTCAAACAGCTGATCCTGAAACAAATTTCAGGTCACAAGCTCCAGCATTGCTCTCTGACAGCCCACAGTGTACTTGTGGATCAAGGCCAACTGTATTGCTGTTGTAATAACCTTTATGAAGAAAAACAATCTTTAAACAGAGGAGCACCATGCCTCCTACACCTTCAGTTCTTGCATTATCCTTTCTTGTCTTTCTCGTGGCTAACCTGAATCCTAGGCTTCACTGTATTTTTATCCCTACTTGTATTGGCGACCAAGTAGTGGGAATATCAACCATAAAGAACAGAAGTAGGCAGAAGACCCTAAATCCTGGTGAGATCTCTCTGTCACAATTGTAAATCTCTTTTTTGAAGATGTGTGTGCTCTAGTGGCTATGAACAAGGCAAGCATAGTGGGTGTGAGATGACCATCTAGGCTATGTACAATAAGCACCTTTGCTTGCCTATTTTGAGCAATGCTTACTATGCAAATTAGTTTATTAGCTGGTTATTGTCCTGATACTGAGGCTTCCTTCAGCCTGACTAGTTTTCATCTTGCAATTGTTGCTGGGGAAAAAAAAAAAAAACACACCTCATTTTGTCACTTTCTGACTTTCTTGCCTCTCCAAGAAATTGACCAGGCACAAATATTAAATCAAGGTGTCCATCATTAAAGAGCTTTTTGGGGCATTTACTACTCCATTCTTCACCTTGGCAAACAAGCGTTTCCCAAATACTCAGTTATCATCTGTCTGAACCATATTCTAGGTTCAATGGTGCCATCATTTGTGTGTAAGATCATGACTGAAACGTAGGGTGTCCAGCTTCTGTTGTTTCACCACGAGTCAGCTGGTGTACCACGTCCCACAGAATAGGGCACGCAGCATTGCTTTTTCTGCCTGATCATGGCTCCATCTGGATAAAGTCTAAGTTTCTCCTCCTGTAGCAGGCTGGGAAACAGAGACCTCTGTACATCTTTGATTGGGTTTCATGTTACTGAGGGTGAAAAAAAATACTATCAATCTAAATATAAAATTAATATTTACAGACACTCTTAGGATAGGTGAGGAGAGGTAATCGGCTCTTGGCAGATTGTGGATGCATGGTAGATTTTCCCAGAGAGTGATCTCTAAAAGAGGAGGCATCCCAGCAAAATTGCTGAGAGCTGCAAGTATAAAAGCTTCTTTACCTTTATTAGTATTCTCTATCCAAAACCCAACTTTTACATAACTTTCAGATTTCTACATTTTGTGGAGAAGACATGTATCTCTCGCAGACGGGGTTTAGCATCCTACTAAAAGCAGTCGTGGGTCCTAGGAGTACCATTGTTCTGAGTCCCTGGTACCTGAGGCTTATTTTGCATTTTCTCTGCACATGGAGAAAATAGGAGCTCAAGTTTTACATAAAATTAATATAAAAGAAGGTTTACAAATTACAGTATATAACTACTATATATCTGTAACGAATACTTATATTCCTTCCTCTTTTTTCTTTTCTCCTTCTCTTTGTTCAAAAAGCTCCTCAAAAGCAGAGATAGTCAAAGCAGCCTCAAAATTATAGGATGGGGGGGAAGAGGTGGAGGGGCAGTGTGGTGCTGAGGTAATAGCTTGTGCAAATGTTTTAATTTAGTCAGCATTTCTTGGAGTTTTTATTCCAAAGACACCATAGGAAATTAATTTTTTTGCTCAGGTTTTGTGTGTGGAAACTAGCTCTTTTTCTTTGTATTTTTTAATTTGAGTTTTAAACCACAAATGTTTCAGCAGAAAATATCTTGCCAACAGTAAAATATTTCAGCTTAAATTTGTGTGGAAAGTCAAATTTCTGAGAAAGAATTATGATTTTTTGACTGACCATTCATACCATTGATCTTCCCCTGCCAGTGAGGAACATGTTGTCAGTGAATTATCACACAGAAGAAAATTACTTTCTTTCCTCACTGTACTAGTCACTAGGCCAGCTTGTCTCAAACAGTCTGAGGGTCACCAAATTGATTTAGCCCACAGCAAGGCTGATTAATATATTGCTGACAGTAGAAACTGAAACTGAAATTAAAAAAAAGTAACCTTATACATACTGAAGAAATTCAAGTCTACTGCTGCCTGAAATATGTCCTTGACTTTGAGGTTATGGGCATGTTCTGTGCACAACACTGGAAATGTTGGACATTCAAGCCTGAGCAGTTTGAATGAACTGAGTTAGGGTCATCCATTTAAAATCTGGTTTATGACTCATAATGAAAATGAATTACTGTAACACTTCTCATTTAGTTTCCACCAGAAAAACTGTAATTTTACCATTTCATGGCTCTGTCAGGTCATGTCACAGCCCTCTCCCTTCAGGTCTTTCCAAATTAATATTTTACAGCAGCCCACCCATTAGCAGTGTTATTGCCCCACCAATCATATGCACCTAAGCACTAGTCAGCTGATATATATAATTAAGTAAGCAGATACAACTGGCCAACAGTAACAAGAATCACATTTGAAGCCCTGAAATACTACAGTCTGGGTTAAGGAATCTGAAAAGAAATGTGCACTGTATGCTTATCGCTTGTTTTCACCACAAAAGCAGTTCTGTAAGGCCAGAGTAAAGCCTTGGCTCTGTCTCCCCAACACACTGAGCAGTGCAGCTGAATAGGCACAGTTGGTATTTTTCTGCTGATTTATTGCAAAATTTCATCCTGCTGGATAGCAGCATGAAGGGTTTTGACTCAGCTTGTAATTGTCCTAAGGTGCTCTGAGGTGATGGGACTAATGGGACCCTGTGTACTTCAAACATACAAGATGCATACTAGAAAAACCTGTATACTGTAATACCATAATATCATGCTTATTCTAAAGCATGCTGCAGACATGCAAATAGATTGCAAACAAACAAACAAACAAACAAACAAAACTGGCCGTTCATTATTTAGGTAACAGACAGTAAAGACCTGACTTTCACCTGTGACTCTTTATGATGGGTGATGGGCACAGAACCATATGTGCACACATCTGTCTTTACTGCCAGTAAAATGTGCCTGATTAGAAGTTAGCTGCTAATCTCTTCAGCAGGGTGTTTAGAGGCACACTGTAGGCCAGGAAGAGTAGCTGTGGAAGATATTAACAAATAAGAAGTTGCTTGCAATGGGGAGATTAATGTGTACATTTTAGGATGAGCTAAAGTTTCTGCTCTGTCTGAACAAAACTTCTAAGTTCTTCTGAACCTCATAACACCACTTTAAAGATTGTAGAAGAAAAACAGACGTCATCTGTACTGGACACCCAGTGTGCTGGTGTGAAGACTTCATCCCAACAGAATCCACACAGGAGCACAGGAGGAGTCAGCCAAAAGGCGGTCCACTGGACTACCTTTATCCAGTTGCAGTGTTTCAGATATCATGGCAGAGAGGCTCTCTCCTATAGACCAAAATACCAGTCACAAAGGAGTTACCCAGTGACCCTGTGCTTTAACACAGAGGGCTGGAAATGTCACCTCATCAGTTGTTCCACATTCTGCTCACCCACCTCCCCAGACCTCAGGCCTGGTGTGGGTGAAGCTGATTTCCTCTTTACAAGTGAAGATAGCTTCAACCCTTAGCCACAGACTGAACGGGACAAAAGAGACTCTGGCATGATCCTTTTGGTGTTATTGAACCATCTTGGGCTTTGTTTGTTATTTGGGGAAAAGAAGCCTCACACAGAGGTATTGCTCACACATGAGCAAATGTGCCTAAGCTTGAAATAAGGTAAAGTAGCTGCCTTATGATAATCAGTTAATAGGTTTGTTATCCTAAGCTTCGTTTTTTCTAGTTCAGTATGGCAGACAAAATAGTAAAAATGCATGTTTGACTTCTATTTCTCCTCTAGCAATCCGCAGCTTAATTATATCATTCAGTGGTTAGCACCCTCTAGTAAGACTTCAGTTCAAGAGAGGAGGATATGACAGAGCTGGATGAAGAAGATACAACTGTGAAAGTTCATAGCAGAGGAAACCATGGAAAGTAAATGGATGTGGTTTTGATGGCAGAAGTAGCCTAAACTTCTCCCAGGAAAACACAGTAATTAAGGCTTAACGCATAACATTTATACTGAGAAATGAAAAATGCAAGAGATTAAATAAAAACAGGGAATGCTGCTTGACAATAAGTAGTTTGAAGTTTAAAGGTCTTGAGATAAGCAAAGTGGCAAGAGCTAATGGACAGAAAGGGGCTCCCTGACTGCCTGGCCCCAATCTCAGAAAACAGCAGAGGCTTGCTTTTTTTCCTGGACACACTGCAGCAGCTTGAATTGGTGACCCACTTGGATGGAACGATTTGCCAAGAAGACTCTGTCCCATAAGCCATCATCTGCATCCTGTAATATGGGCAAACAAACTCTTGGTTTTGACAGAAACAAGGCTCATCCAAGCTGTTGCAGAGGACTTAGCACAAGTGGTCTGTGATGGTGCTCTGATTCATCTGCAGTGTAGGCTAGGACAGGGGAACTTTCCTCGTCACCTTCCTACCTGCTTGAAACAGGACAAGGAACAAGCTTACTTGATCCTGGCCACCATCCTAGGAGGCAAAGTGCTGCAGAAATGTAAAAATCATACAAATCCAGAAAAAACAGGACTAGGAGGCACCTCAGAAATTATCTAATTCACATCCTACCGCTAGCACTGCACTACTTGCAGCCTCCAGAAATGTGGTTGTGAGGAAGGATTCACAGACGAGAAAAATGTGACCAAGTCAATACATACCCACTCACAGCAATGGTAAAGGAATGGGAGGCTGAATCTCATTTGCTACGTATTTATTTTGCTTTAGACTATGTAGCTTTTGTAAGTCCAGTCTAAAAATAAAGTCAGAATGTTGGCTGATACTACAAAGAACTTGATGAAAGGACTACAGAGCACTTTTGAAGAAAGAGTGATAAAATGATCCTTTTTTCCCACTGAGATTTTCACTCTATTCTTAACTCTGTTTATTTTCCCTGCCTGAAATGTTTTAATTACTGGAGAAGCAGAGCACACTTTTGAAGGAGAGGCTGAAAAAATTCCATATGTTTCCAAAAATTTCAAATTGTACTTCTGGTTTCTGGGCAGTTTCCTTTTATCTGGGTATGGAAACAGCACAGTCTTAAAACAAAGATCCCTCAGAATATTAATACATAGTTTTGATCTTGTTTGTTTCTCTCTTTTTTTCCTGTTATCTCAAAAGTGCTTGTTCCAAATGCAATGTTTTAAACTCTCAATAACATTTATTTTCTGTATTGAAGTTTTTTCACAAACACCTTCAGTCTGAAAAAAAAAAAAAAAAAGGATTCTTAGAAAGCAAAGACACACTGTGTCAGAGCATCAAAGCAAGCAGATAACTTAAAAAACCAAAAAATAAGTTAGAACCTAATCACTGGTTTCTTGAGAACTCTAAAGTGAATAAAGGAAGTTTTGTGCATTTGTATCGTTATTCTGGTGTTCATTTCAAAGCCATTATTGCATTTGTGTTTTTGAAGAGGTTTCTTAATGTCTGCATTTGTAATAATGTCCTAGAGTAGCTGGGGATGGGCTTTTAAACATATATTTTTTATTTATGAATTGGACACCTTGTGTTTATTTTTTGTTTTCTCCGGAAGCCTCCATAAGTATGGCTAAGGGAGTGGCTTATGTCATACATTTTTAAGATGTTTTCTTCTACCTTGAATGTGCAGAACTGGGCTACTTGAAATGAAAACTTTTTCATTTGCAAAAGGAATGTGGCGGGTTGGCCCTTGGCTGGGGGCCAAACCACACACACCCGCTCACACAGTCCCTGCCCCCACCCAATCATAGGGGAGAGAATTAAAGAGGTAAATGGCAAAGAGGACTCGTGGGTTGAGATAAAGACAATTTAATAACTAAACAACAATAATATTGGAAATAATACTATATACAAATATGCAATGTGATACACAGTAATTCTGCCCCTCCCCACCTGATGATCAAAGGCCCAGCCCACTCCCGGCCAATAACCCCGGAGGATGGAGGGAATGGGTGATACACAATGATACTGCCCCCCCCCAGCTGTTCATTAGCTGTTGCCAGCTAACAATCCCCAGAAACCCAACAATACTGTCCCCCCCAGCTGTTCATTAGCTGTTGCCAGCTAATGATCCCCAGAAACCGCACTCACGATTCCCCCAAAAGGGGGAGGGGAAGGAGGGTAAGGGGGGGGGGGGTGCGCCGCTCCCGGAGGCACTCACGGAACGGAGATAACAGCCCAAGCGTCCCAGGCCGAGAGCTGACCGAATCAGGGAAAAAAAAACCAGCTAATGATCTCCCTGGAGAGGGAGGATCCCGGAGGCACTCACGGAACGGAGATCGGAGATAACAAGCGTCCCGGGCCGAGAGCTAATGGCGTCCGTTGGGGGGGGAAGAAAAACAAGGCCTTGGGAGAGCGAATGCAGGGAGCCCAAGGGAAGTGAAAAAGCCAGCTCTCCCGGAAGGGTTCTCACCTATATACTGGGTATGACGTGCATGGGATGGAATAATTGGTCAGTCTGCTTCTCAATCTTGACCTAAAAGCAAATCCCAAGCTAGAAGCCGGACTGTCTCTTTCCCCCCTCCCTCTGTCTATGGGGAGAAGAGAGACCGAATGTATTTGTCCTTGAGGGTATCCTAGCAATAACTATAAATGTTCTCTTCGTATCAGCTTTTCTCCTGAGCAGGAATTCAAAACATAGCTTCTTGCTGGCTATTTATGAAGAGAAGGAAGAAAAGGAAAAAAAAATTAGCTCCCCTCTGCTTAACCCACTACAAAAGAGTTTGCTGCTAGATCTCTTTCAGTTTTTCTCTAGAAATAAATCTTCCAGAGATGAGTCTCACATAAACAGGGACCAAAAAGCACAGACCGGCACACAATATCACAACAGAAGCAAACGTTTCAGCACCACAGTTTGAAAAAGATGCTCACACTACAGCTTCCATGAGTCACAAAACTTTCAGGATTACTCCTTTAAGTGCCTTCCAGCACAACAGTCTTAATACTGGCACATTCAGCATATTCAGCCACTCCTTGCAAGAGCTGTAGACTGACACCTGTATCAGGCCAGCACTGTTTTGCACTAACAAGTCATGGGTTTTCCTGCAGCCTGAGCAAAGGGACGTTGTTTTGAAATAAGTGGGAAACTATTAGCCTCCTCATCCATGACCTTAAGATGCCTCCAACGATCAATATCAGCCAAGAAAACTTTGTGGAAGGTGTTTTTTTCCTCTTAAGCCCTGACACAAGAAACATAGATGATTTACTGTTTTATAGCTGCCACCCAACCCATCTCAGTTTGGAATCCAAAGCTGGTTGCATTAGTCATTGATTACATCAGTCAGCCTTTTCTTTAAAAGGGCAAGCTATCAGCTTTGTCTGAACATAAGACTACAGTGCAGAGGGGACCTGATCTGGACTACCTCCGACACACAACCTGGCCACCCACTGCCCACTCAGACACAGTGGCTGCTGACATGACAAAGCAGCCACATGTGGTGGTAAGGCTTGTGATGCTGGTCCCCAGGTGCACAGCACAGCTATGTTCTCATTTCAGAATGACATACAGTAATATAACAAATATAACTAGTTCTTTGAAGGGAGAATAGGGAGAAGATCAAACTACATTTGAAAAGCTAACTCTGGTCCTTCAGTGCCAAGATGAGAGAAGTAACAATCCTCCAGACACAGTTTTTTACTACTTTCCAAAGGAAAATAATTAGCAACCCAAACAAGTACATGCCCATAGCTCATCACTTTTCTGTTGAAAAGTCAACTGCTAGTGCTATCAGTGGCAGAGGTCTACTAGGCAGTCAGTTGTGAGGTTTATTCAACAGTGGTAAGCATTAGTAACACGGCTGCAATGAAAACAGGATCAAGAGAATGGGCTTTCTCAGCTGCTGTGGACCACCAGGTATGTCAATGAACATGTCTATATTCTCCTTACTGCAAGAAACACAGGAACCACAAGAGAAACAAGTCCAATGTCGTGCAGACTGCTCTTGATTACAAAGCTAGATATACCCATATGCTAGGCATCAAGATGGGTCAGAGATTTTCCATTTATCTCTTTAGAGAGGTAAAGCTCTTCTTTATTTCACATAACACCAGTCCCACTGTGATGTCTGCCCTCTCCCACATTTTAGAAAACATCTAATAACGCCTGAAATTGTACCAGTAAAAAAAAGACCACCTGGCAGAAGTGCAATAGCACACTTAGAAGTGGCAGGTTGGCTGCTGGGCTTGCACTTGGCAGACTGAAGGCCAGTCCTCTCCTTCTGTAAATTTAGTGCCTTTGCCTACTTAAGTGTCAGTGTGACCAAAAGCTGGGTGGTACAACTGCATATCTTCTGCAGAGGATGATGAGGAGATGCTTAGTTTGAAGGAAGCTCAAGAAATGTCTGTGTTATGTACCTGGTAAGGGAAAAAATGGATGAGACTTTCCCATATGTTGTCCTAGAAAATCTGTTTCAGAATATCTGATAGTTTCTCTTCCTTTCATCAGTCTAAAAAATGCCTATACTGATATACAATCTAAGCAAACACAGCAGTAATTCTAAAATAATCAGAATTTTGAAAAATAATTCTTATATACCAGTTGCATCTACACAAATAATCATTGAAAATGAACTTCGCCATGGACCAAAGGGCAAGTTGAAGAATCAGCTATGGCTGTGCAGCGGTGCATGACAGCAGGAAGTTTTGAAAAGCCTATATTCTTTCAAAATAACTTTTGTCCCAAATCTACAACACATGAATTACTGGCATTCTCACCAGACACTTGACTCAGTCCATCAAAGTACTTAATTACATTAAGCCCCTTTTATTCAACACCAAGGAAATGTAAATGCACTGGCTAAAGTGGTACATTTTGTGTTCAGATGTTAGCCATCTTCAGTGTAAACTTGTTAAGCTATGGATGAACTGAAATAATAAATTTTTGGATGAGACTGGTTACTGGTTAATTTACATTCTGAACAGTTATTTTCAAAAATAGATTTTAGGTTTTTGAAGGACACAGAAAATACGGCTCAATATACAAGTTATAATTTTTGGCCACCATGTATTATTTTTTGCTGAATTTACATCAAAGCCACCCGAATATGGTGTCTGATGAATCTTGGAAGCCAGCAATTGCAAATATGCTATCAGAATCTAGAAAACGGATTCACAGAGAGATTTGCATAAAGTTGTCTTAAAGTTATAAAAAGAAAAAATTCCATACCAAAATTCTAGTGTTTTGTTGTTATAAGAGCTTAGTCATGTAAGCATGTATAGTTCTAACAACATGTGGCTAGGAGTGCATAAAACGGCATTTGCATTTTTGTCACCAGTTAAGAAAATCAAGTCCACAATTAGGACAGAAATAGATTTTAATTACAAATGAAGGTTATATAAGTGTAAGTGCAGAAGGAATAATTAGAACCTTTTTAGTAAAATCTTGCATGCTTATTCATGAAGCCATAGAGTTATAGCAACATCTGGTTCAATAAGAGAACAGAGTATTCTTTTCATTTATTAAATACCGGCTAATGTGAAAAGGGATCACAGGTCTGAACTGAAGCACATGTGAAGTGAACCCACTGCAGTGCTCATTTCTGAAAGTCATACTAACTTATTGCTTACTGTTGCTTGAATGTTTTAAAGTAAGGCAGTGCATAAAGTAGCAAATAAATTAATATTTTAAACTGTGTCTCGTATTGTCCAGGCAGTGTTGTGGCAAAAAAAGTGACACCTTGCTGAAAAACAGCAGAGAGCACAAAGACAAAGACCATGCCTTTACAAACACTGCATGAAATTGTGTCCTTTCGAAGAACTGTTTGCCTTTTTTTGATGTCTCTGATATAATTGTACAAGACATACTGTAATTTCTTTTTAGTCTCTTAATGACTACAGCAATCTGCCAATTTATTTTTTTTTTTATAAAAAAGGGCACATCTCTTCAGCTCACAGTTACTGTGGTGTTTCGATTACAAGGCATAATCCTAATGTTACACAGTCCACAACAAACAAATGCATATGTTTTTTTCTGTTAAAGGAAGAAACACCATTAATCAGAAAAACAGTAGCACTTATGGTGTCATTGCACTGACCTCAGTGGAGAATACCCCTAGAATGACTGTGTCACAGAAGTACTTGCTAAATGTCTCATGGAAGGAACAAGGAAATATGAACTGAAATAAAATTTTTCTCTATGTATTTTTCAATGGTAAAATTACTTTTACATGTAATTGTACTTATTCTATGAATGAAATACACGCAGGAGGTCTAGAAAAATAAGCTATCTTTGGACCTTAGTTTGGTCAAGAGAACTCAAAAGAACTCAGAGTAAAAGAATTTTACATTATTTTCTCTAGCTGGTGCTTTCTAAGTGACTCCCTAAACACAGATAGCAATGTTTTCGTTTTGAAATTACAGAAAAAGAAGTGCCGTATCTCAGTTTTGACTTGTAAATTGAAGACTTGGATTCCCTGAGAAAACAAAATTCTGTTCCAGAGGGTGATCTTTTTCATGCTGTGAATACATTAACAGACAATTTCTAAACCTCATGTATATACTTCATGGACCCTCCATATCTACTTGCTTAAAAATGCCATATGAAAAAAAATGTTACATTGACCCCAGAAACTGGTGCCATAAAGAAAATATGAAGTACTGTGAGAATAATGTTAAAAATCACAAGAGCTATCAAGGAAAAATGTTCTCTTTCTTGAATATTATTATTCCAAGCAATGTTTTTTATAATCAGTTTATGTTCTTTTCTTTATCATTATCACTTCTTTTACTTGCACAGCTATTTGAGAGCTATTATTTAATAATGAAGTATACTTCTTGCTGCTTTTTTTTTCTGTAGCTCAGAAACCTCAAGGGTTTCTGCAGGTGAAAGTGATGCCACCTAGACAGAGATAATTAGTTTCATGCTACTTCATTCTAACTCAGCTTAGTTAAGGAGATCCAAAATATCCTCCTAAATCTCCTGTGCTCCTGAACACAAATTCTGGGTTAACTTAAGACAAAGCTATCGTAAGACTTCTCAGCAGTGTAGGTAAAACTCAGTTTTGTCAACTCACTGTAGGGCAGAACAGTACACTGCCCAGGACACATATTGGGAGTGGGAGAGGTAAGTACTGTCCAGTTGCCTCAGCTTGCTGAAGTGGGGCTGGTGGTCATCACAAGGGCTGCAACATCACTCCTGCACATCAGTGGTGGGTGGCCTACCCTTCCAGAGCCCTGGCACAGACAACGGAGCAGGCTCTGGGCATTCAGCTTCCCCATGCAAGTTATCTCCTTTTTACAGCTGTCTCTGAAACAACACTTCCCATGTAAAAACGGCATAGCCATGGGCACAGCAGCTTGTTGGACAGATCTGGATAGATTTAAACAAGAACCAGTTCTAAGTCACAGGCAAAATTCGTTCCAGATAAAATGGTCCCAGTGCCACTGTAAAAAGATGGTGAGGAAGTTGTGAATGGAGGAGATTTTAGGATACACTTGTCAGACAGAAAAGTTTTGTTTATTTTACTGTTCTGGGACACCAGGTATCATTTCCTTCTGAGCAGCCAGTTACCTACGTTTGGGGACCCATTTGGAAAGATCAAGCTAGAGAAATGCATCCACATTTTCTTTACACTGGAGGTTTATTGACTAAAAGTGTTTCATGAGTTGCATGCTTCGATTGAAGGGATCAATTTTAGTAAAGAAATAAAAGCAGCATAATGGCAAGAAAGAGAGAACAGAGATATTATTAAATCAGTCTGATGCTTGGTAACCTTGTTTCAGTGAAGAAAAGAAGCCCCAGGTTTGAATCTATGATTCCTTGTTCCCTTTATGGGCAACAATTATTACATTTTATACTGGCACAGGTTGACTGCACAGACATGCACACAAAAATCTAACAAAATGAAAAAAAAAGAAAGCAACAGAAAGAAGCCTTAGAAGTTTTTGCAGAAATTACTCAGAAATTCTCCAAATTTCTATCTAACTGAGTCTAACTGAAGTAGCTGAATTCTCTGGCATACCTGTTCTGAATGGTTTTAGGTCACTTTAATGACTAACATGTCTTTATTTTTTTGCATTGCATAAGAACAGATTGACAGTGAAAGGTCCACTATTACCAATTTCCAGAGCAGAATAGCTCTTTGAGTGTATCTTTCTACCTTCTACCATTAGCAATACCTATTTTTATCATCCAAATGATTTATTGTATTTCATTAGATAGCTCCGAAGTATTAAAAAGGTAAATGAAAATAAGGGTCTCTCTCTCGGTCTCTCTTCTGTTTTTCCCAGGATGAGTAAGGACTAGCTTGACTATTTCACTCAATGCTTAGTGTATTGTCCATGTTTGTCTGAGTTGCGGTTCTGAATATGAAAAACTCTTTTACTGGAATGTTAAATAAATAGTTGGACATGTATTTGTATAAGAAAACCTGAGCCATTTTTGTGTCAGGAATAGGTAATCTAGTACATGTTCAGCAGCTATGGAAGTTCTGGGCTTCATCACTTTTTAAGCCTACCTCTATTTTATTGATCAAGTATACTGCCGTTGTTGAAAAACTTCTCTGTCAAGAGATTTGATTTGATTTCTGTTTACTAATTCTATGAAACAACTGGAAACACTACCCTGAACAACTATTATTTTGGAAAGGAAGTGAATAGAAAATAGCCAACAGGAAATAAAACACCAGTGTAAATTAATCACAGTGATTTTTCTTTTTCTGTGAAGAAAACAAGCTGTTGCATTTCGTATTTGCTGGAGCTTTATCAGAGTCCATAATGTATTACTGGATATAATAGCCAACTGTCTTCTTTCTACCACTGGTTTTGCATTTGTTGCATTATGTTCACGGGAATATACTTCCAATTCATCATGGTCTGGGATGACAGCCAGGGTCAATAAGACGCCACAACCAGTGCCCCAGAGATGATAAATAAATCTTGTGATAACACAAGCCATGTCTGCCACCGAGTGAATAGAAGGCAGGCATTGTTTTCATTCTGGTTTTTTTTGTTGTTGTTGTTAAGTAATCAGAGGGTAGATGTGACTAATGATGTAAGAAATTATTGATACCAGAAATTCAAAAGCACTTTTGATGTTTCTGACACTACTGCCTTTATTTGGACAGAACTGAATGAAAGGAGTATATTTTGTCCTTCCTAGATCTACATATTACTTGTATTACTATTTACTTACATTGCCAGAGTAGCTCTCAGCATATCTGTAGTGACCATGATCTCTATGATAGAGAAGACTTCATGACTGAGGACTCAGCATTCAAAGCTGAAAGGAAATAGCATAGTTTTTGCAGGTCTATTTATTCTTGCCTCGACTCAAGTGCAAAGACCTGTGCTATTCTAGCACTTCCACTGTGTCCCACAGTCTGCTGGAAATGGAAGAGAACTGAGGAAGAGGTTTGCCATACGTAAGGGAGACTCAGCATACAAAGAAGTAACATGCTTTCTTTTTTTCTGTAGAAATAAAAAAAAAATCTAAAAGAGCTGTTTCTGTGTCTTTGTCTCATTTGAACTCTGTCTGCCAGCAATCCAAAATGTAAACTGCTATACAGCAGCTCCAGACCACTTTTCTTAGCTTCTTGTTAGCTTGTTCACAAAACCCAAAATGTCATTGCATCACTTGTATCCATAGTATTGTTTTAAGAGAAAAGGCAGATTCCCTTCATGACAGTGTATTTCTAGTTCTTGCAGGGATGTTATATTCTTTTCCTAATAATCTGTAAAGTATTTGGGCATTAAAATAGTTCCCTAGTTGCTGTCACAGGTTTTGTTGTGTCTGGGCCTGCTTCTTGGAAGATGGTTGTTTTACTTCTGGATTTAGGAGTTTGCTGATTGTAGTGGAGGTACACAATGTTATTTTCCAGTTGAAAATAATCCCTCACAGATTCTTAAAACAGGTTTAGGTTTACAGAAATTTTTCTTGTTTAGGAAAGTTTAAAAGTAATGTGGAACAATGTTACTGAAGTTATAACCACAGCTCATTTCAAAGAGCCTGTCCCAGTGCTGTGCTACAATACAGATTAGACTCATTTGCTGCTAAGCCTCTTATCTGTTGCTCAAAGACTTCTAAACCAAACTATATGGTAAGTAATATTTTAATTTATTATGATCATTTACAGAGTCTCCAATCTTGATAATACTGATAATGAGCACACTACACAGCTCAAAGTTTGATAAAGTTTTCACATCGTTGTGCCATCCTTCTCTGGAAAGATTGTCACATTTTTGTTCAAAACACAAGACTGACAATTTAAGTTGATACAACTTTAATTTTATAGATGCTATAAAAATCTAAAAATCTCTCATGTTACTGATGCTAAGAAGAACTTATTCTTGAACTTTAGCAAGACAATTTTCTTGTCTGATTGTGAATTCTCAGAAGAAAAGAGTCAGTTGTGCTTGAGGTTTCAACAGACTTCTGAAGCCCTCAAACTGGGTTGAACCTTCCACAATTCACATGGCAGGGATTAATTAGAGATCTATGTGCTGTATTTCACTCCAAAGAATAAGCATAGAAGTTCTGAATGTTGGCTTCAAAAACCAACATTGCAATATTCTTTCTTCTAGAACCATGAAAGGCTTTTTCATAATCATAGATAGGTGGAACAGAAAGGAAAAAAATGAAATAC
Source organism: Syrrhaptes paradoxus (assembly GCA_013400615.1). Taxonomy (NCBI): domain Eukaryota; kingdom Metazoa; phylum Chordata; class Aves; order Pterocliformes; family Pteroclidae; genus Syrrhaptes; species Syrrhaptes paradoxus. The sequence continues at coordinate 88,268 of VZTO01024157.1, forward strand.
GAAGGCATTTAGAGAGAACAAATTGCTCTGGCTTCCTGTTACAAGCCAAGCTTTGCTCTTTGCTTTGATCTTACTATGGCACCCCTTTCATCCTCCTCTGACATGAATTATAAAATTTCTTGAAACTTTGTGGAAAATCCTTTCTGTGTGTGTGAAGTCACTGCTTGTTTCACTCATGGCTGGCTAAGGAGAGGGCTATTACAAGAAAGCAACCGAAAGCAAGTTGTTCCTATCTTTCATAGAGCAACATTATATGTGTTTGCCTTCACTACCTTGTTTAAAAGTTTTAGTCTCTCCAGCAGAAGCAGTTTCAGCATCCAGATCTTTTACACTATGTTTTGTCGTCTTTATCTTTCCCCCTCATTTTTATGCCTCTGCTACAACTTTCTGTCTCAGAGCTATCAGATTTTCAGCCCTAAGGGTTACAGTCCTCTCTAGCTGACATCAAACTGTATGTTCATCTGCACTCAATATCTGCATGCTCTCATTGTCCTGTCACCACAGGTGCCCTAGATGGTGGCAGTCATATAAATATAACTACTTCTAAATTGTAGTAGCACAGTTTATGCCAGAAGTCCTCAGCAATACAACATGAATGCAAATGAAAGAGGGTAGTCCTCAATGGAAGCACTGCCCACACTGATGGTGAAGCTCTTGTCAAGAGTTAAAACCAGTGTCTCCTGAAATTCTGATGTTGCCTCCAAGACATGCCCAAAACATCCTCTAGTCTAAGTATTTCAGCTAAGCACTTTTAATAGAAAAACCAAGATAATTCACATTTCTTCTCAGGTGAGTAAGTGAACTTTGTCACTTCTTCAAGCCACTTAGCTGGAGTTCCCTGGAAACAAAGAGCACTCTTATACCAAAGTGCCTCTTTTTTTTTTTTTTTTAATTAAAAGTGTTGCCAGAGAAGCAAACAAACAAATGAAAAAAGGCAGTTTAGGACACTTTAATAGCCTCATAGCCAAAAATGATGATGCCTTTCCCCTACTGGATAACCAGGAAACCCATGAGAATCTGTCTGAAGATGATGAGGAAAAGAAGCTGAAATCAGAGCTGGGAGACTAAATGCTGTAATATCACTGGCACTGCTTCAACACTATAGTCACGGAAAAACCTGAGTTCCACAGAAGGTAAATTAATGCCTTCCAATACAAGATTTGTGGAATTATCTTAAGAGTTCTGTAATTTATGAGCTGAAAAACCAGTAACAACCTAGCTAAGGAAGCATCAAATGCAGCTTGCTTTGAAGACATTAGAAGAAAGAAATATAAATGGGAGCAGATGAAACTGAGTTGTGCTTAAGGAATTAGTGGTTAGTTGGAGGAGGTGCAAAAGAGAGATTTCATGGATCAGAAAGAATGCAACTCTATGAAGCAAGAACTGAGAAATTAAATATGAGTTTTAAAGGGACAAGTTGATGGTCTTCAGCACAGTTTTCAGGACAGACCTCTCCCCTCAAGAAACTGGCTATCAATACCAAAAGAGCAATGGATACATTCTTAAGATAACTAATCCTTGGAGAAATGAGGCTTGATAAACAGAAACTAAAATAGAAGATTTAATGAAAATGCCATGATAGCAAAATAACTCTTCCGGCAGCTATGAGACAGATACTCATGAAAACTGTAATGAGTTTGATGAGTAACTTGCTTTTAATCATCCAGTTTTTGCATGATGACTTTTTAAAATATGCAATTTGGTAATAACACAAGCAAAAAATTTTAAGTAGCAGCTGGAGAACATGGCAGGAAACCTGAGATAACAGAGATTTCAAAAATACTACTTGCTTGCATATTAGTCAGCTACTAGGCAGTTTGGTTTATCCGTATCTTGATTACATATTAGCTGATGTCTTAAATGTCACATTTGTTTAGATTACCAAAAGAAGTTGATTAGCATTGTGCCAATAATTTATCACTTTTAACAAAAAAGCCTAGGAGTCTGCTAGGATGTAGTTCCTCCTGGGTCCAGAGACATAGTACTCATGAAAGTAAATGCCTTCACAATCCATTCTTCCTTTGCTGTTAGAGATATCAGGCTCAAAATTAATTCTCTTATGTAGTCACTCGAATTTTTGGCATTTCCAAACAGTTTCTCACCAGTGAATGCAATATCTCAGTCAACAAGTGTCCATTTTTGTCTCTGTTCAGACTGCATTTCTGGGCAGCTCTGGTTAGAAACTACAACAGGGCAGCTCTCATGTATTACTGTCTCCATCAAAGGTAATCATGTTTGGGCACTGGTCTGTGCAGAAGCGTGATCTCAGGCATCCCTGGGACCAGAATCTTAGGAGGCTTAGGCACACTGGTTCATTCAAAAATCCAAAAGAGTTGCACGTAGTACCTAGGCACCAGGCTCCTCTGCCATGACAAATCTGAGGTTCCTGTGTACCTGAAGAGAGGCAAACTGTTATGAGGGGAAGAACTCCCAGGTAGCAGCTACAGCAGTTAGAGACCAACAGAGGACAGCTTATAGAAGTGCAGTTTTGGACTTGAGTGCCTACATTTTTCCTTAGTTGCACTACAATCACCTCATCTTTTGCAGGATTTGTGGACTGAAGAATCATTATTAATGATTCATTATAAGTTCTGACAAACAAATGAACTGAATAGTCTTGTTACTGTTTCACCTAGCCTTCCCACCAAGAATATTTATCAAGTAGCTTTTCTGGTCCCGAGTCTTGAGACCTAGCAGCTTTCAAGCTTCCTGAGTCTGATCAGAACCTTGCCTGAACTCTCTTGCCTCTCCTGTGAATGTCTCTTAATGACCTTAGAGGGTCTTCTGCTTCCCTTTATCTGGTCTTGACTTCTAGAATGACTTTCTTATCCCCTCTGACAGGTGATATCTAAACAGATCATCTTCTCTTAGACTACAGTCTGGAAATACAGATTTGGAAACATTCGTTTGTACTGCAGCCAGCTCAAATTTCTGTTCCCCTTCCATGGGAATAAGAAATCACCAGGGCTGAAAAGGCATGATGCTATCCATGCTTAACCCTTATATGAAGCAAGTACTTTTCCTGTTGGTTTTTCCTTCCTGTTGAAGATGTACTGACAAAAAGAGTTTATTCTGGACAATCTTAATGTTTTGGGGGAAAGGAAATACTCACAAAATATAAAGGGATATGCAAAACACCAGAGAAGTATGATGATGTATATTATTGCCAAAGTGTACTCGCCAACACAGCAGTTTATAATTTGACCAGGTCCTGTCTCAGACCAGAAATCCTGCAATCTAATGCAGTCATGTTAGTAGCAGCATATTCTTTTGCCAAACTTCTTACATGCAAACGCTTTTCTTTATAATCAGTGTTCTCTCTTTAGTTTACCCGTAGCATCCCAGTGCTCACCTGCATCCCAAATTAAGACTGAACCATATTGCACTAGATAATGAAATAATGCAGAGCAGTAGGCAGTCTTTGTCCAGAGGTGCTTGTCATACACTTCAAGCAAGGCACAAGCATGGAGAACTGGGAGGGAAGACAAGAAAGCCATGGGTAGGCTTGTGCGGTTGCAGTGATTCAGCCTGTGTAACTAGGATTAGATGGTGGCTTTCATGTCATTAGTCTATGCAAGGGGGAGTGCACAGGAGCAGCACCAAGGAAAGTTTGCTTCAAGAAGCTGTAGTCTTTCATGGGAATCTTTGTGCCCACAGGAATGAGTAATTCACTCACACACTCTTACCAGTAGCTTTCAGCATTCTTCCCACAGTACTGACTCAAAGCCAGAAGGGCTGGCACACCATGCTGCTGAGATTGCTGGGCTGCATGAGATGGAAGGAATTACCAGTCTAAATTCTGGCTCTGAATAGAATTCTCTCTTTTATTTACACATGCACTTGAATATGAGATTGCTTCAGTAAATGAATGAGTACAATGTGTGTTACTGTGCATGTGACAGAGATGACAGTTAACACTTCAATGCAGTCAAGGGTAAGTAGAGATGAAAAGAGTTTATCTGCTTCAAATTTCAGCAAGAACAAGTTTATCTAGTTCTCATAAATGAATTAATCCCTTTTTTTAATTTATAACTTCTTCAGCACTAATATAGTGCTAGCTAAATATTGTATCCCAATAGCAAAGGAAATTCACAAAGATACCTGACAGTATAGTCAAGTTGTTGATAAATGTGTTTTTAGGAGTTTAACTTAACTTAAACTTGTCTGTTTTCAAATACACACTGGAAAGAAAGTATCAGTTTTGTGATAATAGTTTTCTTCTTTTTTTTTTTTTGCTAATGAATACTTCTTCAACAGAATGATCTCTGATATTTTAAAGGATTCAAGTTAGTCCTTAACATCAGATCATTATGCTGAGCTTTTTAAAAATGTACACTTTGATACAATCCCAACTAGCTTAGTGATAGGTCATAATAAATCCTGAAACACAGCTGGTTAAATGCAATACTTTCTGCAATAGAGAGGTTTTCTATTCATTCATTAACAAGAGTCCAAATCCAGGATTATATTCAGAAAACAAAATCAAGTCATACCCAAGGAGATATAATGGCGTGGATTTGGGAATTGGGTAACCAATAACAACTGGTTTATCTTTTCTTTCAGTGATGATGTAGCAATATTTGTTCCTTGAAATTACTGCTTGCAAAAGTATCAACAAATACAAGTCTTGCAAAAGAAACAAAACACAGTAGAATACAATCGTACACTAGGAATTAGATGATAAATCATTAAGAAATCCAAAAGCATCAAGTGCATTTCCCTAGATGCCTTTCCTACTGCAGTAGCACAAACATCCCTAGTTCAACAATAAAATTTTTTTTTATGACACAATAGCTGAATTTACAGTGATCTCAGTTGTCAAGTCCTGGTCTTAAAAAGCAGCTTTAACACTGACAGCAAGGAGAGTAACAAATGCACCTTTATGTTAGTTTATGACTGGCATAGTAATGTTCGAGGCAGTTAAATATACTCCAGTATTGCAATTTACAACTTTACCTATGATATCTGGCAACCTTTTAGCCTGTGCTGAAGGAAAATCCCTGGAGACAAAACACCAACTTGCTTACCTGCTTTACAAACAGGGCACTACTACAGCAAATTGTATTTTCCTTTAAAGCATCATAGCAATGTTCATTTTTGCTTCATCTCACCTAGGTCAAGAGAACTATTTGTTTATATATGTTGATAAAACCTTGATTTTATAAAAAAACAGAACTACTATGAAATGTAATACTGAAATGGCCATTGAAATGAGAAGTGTTAGACAATATTTTTTGTTGAAAGATTCTTCATGCTACGTTAATAGTTACTGAAATGACAGTAGCCATAATTCCTATCACTACGTACAGATCAGTTATTCTGGACACTTCAGTGTACTTCACAGTACCTAATAAAAGAACACAGCCCTAAATTTGTTGACACAACTTGTTGCCGTGGAAAGGAAGAGGAGTACAAGCTGGAGCAGAAGTAACAAATGTACAGGTTACAGATACAGATGGGAAGCTAGGTGACGGCGGAAACAGGGAACTGCTTCTTGGACAGAAAGATGTTCAGGAGAACATGGGACAGGAGGTGGGACATGGGAATGGAGCTACTTAGGAGACAGGCGAAAAAAGGTCTGGAACTAGAAACTAGGTCTGTAAAACTAGGACTGCACAAAAAAAAGGTGCTGATTTCCACAGGACACAGAAGAACATGCCTTCCTGTTATCATATAGCTGGTTCTGGAGAGGACCATATAACACAGAGTTTTGTACTCCTTCCTATACCCAGCCTATACTGTTTTCCTTGACTGCTCTTTTGTCTTCTCCCTCCCAGCTCAGACCTCTTTCTCCCTCATTTTCTCTTCCAGTCTATTGTTCTTTCTATCAATGTATTCCTTCTCCCTGCTCTTGATTGCCTTTCCCTGGCCTTTATTCTCCCTTTCCCCCATGTCTCCTTTCTTCTTCCTTTCCTCTCCTGCTTTCCTCATGCCTGCTTTCTACTCATGTCAGGCAGGGTGCTCCATGTCCGCAGGCACTGCAGGAGGGGCTCCTCAGCCTATCCCTCAGGAGAGGCAGCTGGAGCAGCCACGCTGCACTCACCACACGGCACCCACAGAAGAACAGAGCATCTTCCATGCTTAAAAGCCAACAACCAAACTCTGACAAGTCCCCACTGCACTCCTGAGAACTGACTTCTTTTTTTATAATTTCTCTAAAATATATTTTACTGTGATGGCAAAAGGCACATTTTGGTTGTAAGCACCCACCCTTCCTGACAAATTTCACAGCCGTGCTTCAAAGCATGGGCGTGCAGAGCTTTGACTGAATGACTGTATTGCTTATACTAACATGGAGGGGAGCACGAGATACATCTGAATTTTCCAAAATGTTTAAGTCTGAAGATTAAGTGATACACGAATGAACACAGGGTTTTATAAGGCAATGTGCCAGGCAAAAATAAAAAATAGGCTTCAACAACTTGCCCTGTTTAAAATACCACAATCTGATAGGAGCAAAGATACAGCTGAAGAGCTTAAATACAATAGCTGGGAGGAAGTGTTTAGAAGAGATAAGAAAGTGTATTGGTATGAAATTAAGAAATGGAAAATCTATAGCAGAAAAAAAATTTCCCAGCATTGAAATTTGATTAATCGTAGCATATTGTTCCTTTGGGGATGGTGTAAGCCCCATGACTCATCACCTAGCCTATAAAAATAGGTTAGACAAAATATTAGAAACATATGTGCTGCTGAATAACCGTGTGCTCTCAGAAGGATAAACCAGATGACTGAATATGACTTTTCCATCTGTGACACCTATGAATCCAAGAGAATTCCTGTATTATTCTGCTATGGAGTTTAAGACTGTGGTTAAACCAACAACAAACCTCACTGAAAGACCTGGTTCTGTCATCAATGCTCATGCCAGTTAGCACCTTGCTCCCCAGCAGCCCTCTCTCCTTTGAATTCCATTCAAAATTTTATTCTGAGGGAAGAAGCCCATGGAAGACAAGAAAATAAATGTGAAACTCCTTGTGTAGCAACCCAGAAAATGTCTGAATTTCTTCCCTGGAGAAAGAGGATGGAAATGCTAGAAAAGGGAATGAATAAGCAAGCACATGATCTGCTAGAAACTTGATCTGAAAATTGTGGCTAGTCACCCAGGTCAGCACCTCATCCTGCAACACGGCACCTCCTTCCCACAAGCAGCGCTACTGGCTCAGACGCCTTATCATACTGCTTACTCACTAGCAAATGTGCACACCCTCTCTCATCAGTGAAGGGATCTTTGTAAGATGCTTGAACGATGATTCAAGAAGCAGAATTAATTTACAGTTTAAATGGCCACACAAAGTGCCATCCTTAGAAGCACTCCTAATTGGCATGAGTAACCTGCACTATGAGAAAGGTCAAATAGAAAGATTTTTCTACAGAGAGCTCCCTGCAGCAGCAGAAGCAGGTTGCTCAGTAAGACAAAAGGCAAAAGTAAGGCAAAACAGAGAGTGACAAGGATTTTCATATTCAGTCATAAAAGTGTGAATGCTGTACTCCCTACAAAGAGGGCTGCATGTCTCACTGCAATAGAATTGAAATGAGAGAATTTTCAAAGCAATAAAATGCAAGGAATTCAATAAACGGAGTTCAAAAATTTGTGTTGGTTGGTAGGCAGGATGCAGTTTAATAAATTGAGTTATTGCAAATGCTGCTTTTATTAAGCATTTGTAGAATTGGTCATTTGAAACAAATTGTGCAGGTGAATTCTAATACATAACAGGAAAAAACAGGTATTTCAGTTGCCTTCTAAGAGTGGTCATTTTGGATTATTGGTTTAAAACTCAGAACCAGCATTATGAGGACTGATTCTTGAGATTTCTGTTTTGAGGTTACTTTCAAATCACAGGGACTATGTGAAAATCTGGACCAAATCAGACACAGATATATAAGCTTGTGGTGAAAGCATCATTTCTGGAACACCACTTTCTGTCTAGCCTGATAGGCAACCTCTGACATCTAGATTCAGCAGGGGCTAAGCAGTGTCCTGTGACCAAGAGCTATAACTGGCTGTCAGACGCTGAGTATGGATGTGCCTCACCAAAATATAAACTTTATTTGGTGATTAAATGGCAGAAGCTGGAACTTCCTGAAAATTGTAGACTATCCAGTTCATACTCTTCATCAAGTGTCATTGATTTAATGGATTTAACAACATTCAGATACTGCTGATAACCAAAACTGCTGTTTCTCAAAAATGTTTCCAATTCTAATGGCAATGTCCTAAGTAGATGAAAATTTCCCTAGCAACGAAGTTGTATTCATCATATTACTAGCTAGGTGACGACCTTCCTGAATCCTTCTTTTGTTCCCCTGCAGTATAATATTGAATCAGATGCTAGTAACTGACATTTGCATACAATCCCATACATTTGCTTTTAATTTTGCAAAAGTTGCCAGCTTGAGTTTCCACAGTTAACATAGAGTCAAATTTTGCATTTAAAGTGGGAATGAATGCACTTTTATGCCTAAGAAAAGAAGCATAACTTTCTTAATTATGACATTAATTCCACATTTTATGAAATGCAGATAGTAAAGCAAAGAGCATAAAAGAAAGGTTGGGATGTGTTCCTTCTTTTTTAAGGCCAATGAAAGGGAAAAACTTGGCGGTGATCAAACACAAACAGAGAGAAGTGGAGACAACCTGAGTCTCGGCATGACAAAAATGAGAGGGTGCAGAGGCAGAGGTGATTCCCTTGTCTTGCAGGGGTATCTGGCACAAACCATTACTGTGTCTGGTTTGGCCTAAAAAAGGTAACAAATTATGAGACCCAAGATTTAAATGCAGCTGGAGAGAATAACAGAGTTCAACAGAGATCTGTCATCACGATGGAGCAGCAAATGGGTAGTTAGTCCAAGACTGACAGGTACCTGGTAGAGAAGAGAAGAACATTCTGCCTTAGGTGGACTACCTCTGGAAAAATGTAAGGACAGAAGAAAGAGAGGAAGAGATATCACTGAGGTGGGGTTGTCTGCAAGAAGGGGAAACAGAAAATGAGATCTACGAAGCAGCCCTTCCCAAAAGAGGGTGGAGAAGAAGAAATAATGAAAATAGGCAAGGGATGAAACCGAAGGTAGCAGAAAGATGATAGATAGAAAATCATGAGAAAGAGGGCCAAATACAAAATGATATGCAAACAGAAGGGCATGCAGGGGGGGAATTTAATACGAACAGCAGAAGAAGCAGGTTTACATGACTCCTTAGGAGACATTGATGGGCTGTCCCCAGAGCAGACTCAGAGAATGAAGGAGTGGGCTGTCTGCCAGGATGAAAAATGTGGTCATGTGTCTGAAAGGAATCATCACAGGAGTGGAAGAGAAGGCAATGGGATGCATGACACTGTGAGACTCCTACTGGAATGACTGAAAGACACTTATACATAGCTGGAGAGGACTGAGAAAGAGGTGAAGGAACTCAGTCTCCAGTGCAATACTTCCAGTCCCAGAAGAGACAAAAAGGTGGACAAAATGTCAAAATAAAAAAGTACAAAAAGGTATTCAGAGAGAGAAAAGAAACAGAAACTCCGGTGAATGAATTCTATGTCATGGAATAAATTTTCTGATTGACTTCTGCTTCTCCTATATTCAGAGACACAAAACTTGAACATCTTGTTCTAGTTAAAAAAAAAAAAGTCTCAAAGCCTCAGGATTCTACCCACCAACTAAACATCTGGGTTGAAATGGGAACAGCAGACTAACACTAGCTATGGGGACTCCCCAAAAACAGCTTGCTCCACTTCAGCAGTTCTCACAGATGAATGCTGCCATGAGTGCAAATAAAATAAAGGCCTGTGACTTGACATCTGTTTTTCAGGCCACTGTCCAAAGTTAACTCACCCAAGCCTCAGTTTTAAAATAGCCTTTTCTAGTATGGGGAATTTTGGTATTGTTTAAAGCAAACTGTCATATTTAAAATATTTATTTTGCCAGAAAATTAAAAGCATGGGTCTGATTAATGGTCCTGGTTAATTTCTAGATTGGCACATGAGAAACTTTATTGCATGATAAGTTTAATCACTTACCATTTTTAATCACTACTAAATGCCAGTACCAGGCACTGGCATTAAAATAACCACTCTAAACTTACCTTACCTGAGGGGAGCAGAAACTTTTTTTGGAAACTCAAAGTATTTTTATCTGATCCTACACAAAATATGTTAGATTTGGCCATGGAAGAAAGGGACTGTTTTCAATGCTGTTGACAAGTTAAGAAAATCAACTCATTTATAAAATAAATGTATTGTGTGTTGTTTAAAATGAGTCATTTTCTCAAATAGTCTAACAACCAATACCTCTTGAACCTTTGAAAGCTCTTTGGGAAAATATCTCTGCAATAGACATTGAGTTGAAATCCTAAATGTTTTCATGTATATATATCTTCCAGCATGGACTTGCCCTGCTCATGTTAGTGTGGCCCACATTTAGGGAAATCTATGTTTTCACACAAAAATTAAGAGCTTTAGTCAATAGGATAAGTCATGATCTTCTGTATCCCCCCAATTTAAAACAAATAAGGCATATGGAAAGCAAAACAAAAAGGAATTATTCTTTTGACCTGCTGCTCATAGTATTTACTTTACTCAGGCACAAGAGGATCAACTCTGTTAACAGTACTAACTTTCCTCTAGATAAGCCAACAATACACCCTAGGTGAAAACATTTTACAGAATTACAAGATATATTTGTATGTTGATAATATTATGTATGCAGAGGGGGAGACACACACACAGATTTCTATTCTGAAATGTATAGCCTCAGAGATGGACATCTGCTACCACCATGATTTAGATCTTAACTAAATTAAAACAGAAGAGTGACTTACACTTACATCTATGTGTGAAAAACCACTTCAGACATTCCCTCTTCAGTGGTTCCAGCCCATCTGCAGTTGCTGGTTACCAACGTCCAAGGAGGTATCTTGCCAAAGAACCGAACTACTGGGAAAGAATTATAATATGGGGCAAACCCATTGCACCTACTAATCCAAGTATATACTTCTCCTTGGAGACTGTATTTTGAAATAATATTATTTGTTGTTTGCAAATGTCAGTCACACTCTTCGACAGTTCTACTTTCCTGAGGTAAATAACTAAGGATATGTAGAAGAATTCACAGAGTGTAAACCAAGTCCAAATGTTAATTTCAAATTTCAAATGTTATCAGAATCAGGAATATAATTTAATTAGGAGATTAATAATTTCAGTGCTCAATGACTTTTTCGCCTCAGTCTTCACCAGCAAGTGCTCAAGCTACACTACCCAAGCCACAGAGGCAAAGGCAGGGAATGGGAGAATGAAGAGTTGTCCACTGCAGGAGAAGAACAGGTTTGAGAAACAGAAGTTGTACAGTTCCATGGGACCTGATGACATGCCTCTGGAGGTACTGAAGGAACTGGTGGATGAAGCCACTGTCCATCATGTTTCAGAAGTCATGGCAGTCTGGTGAAGTTCCCAATGACTGGAAAAGAAGAACCCTAACCCTATTTTAAAAAAGGGAAATAAGGAAGACCCATGGAACTGCAGGCTGGTCAGTCTCACCTCTGTGCCTGGCAAGATCACGGAGCTGATCCTCCTGGAAACTCTGCTAAGGAACATGGAAAACAAAGAAGTGAGTAGTAACAGCCAACATGGCTTCAGCAAGAGCCAAAAGTGCCTGACGAATTTGGTGGCCTTTCGTTACAGAGTTACAGCATTGGTGGATAAAGGAAGAACAACTGACATCATCTACCTGGACTTGTGCAAAGCATTTGACACTGTCCCACAAGATATCCTTGTCTCTAAATTGGAAAGACATGGATTTGATGGATGGGTAAGGAATTGTCTGGATGGTCACACTCAAAGAGTTGTGGTCAACAGCTTCATGTCCAAGTGGAGACCAGTGACAAGTGGCAACCCACAGGGATCAGTACTGGGACCAGTGTTTAACATCTTAGTTGGGCACATGGGCAGTGGAACTGAGTGCATCCTCAGCAAGTTTGCCAACACCAAGCTGTGTGGTGCAATCAACATGCTGAAGAGAAGGGATTCAGTGCAGAGGGACCTTCACAGGCTAGAGAGGTGGCCCCATGCAAAACTCATGAAGTTCAACAGGGCCAAGTGCAAGGTCCTGCACATGGGTTAGGGCAATCCCAAGCACAAATACAAGATGGAAAGAGAATGAATTGAGAGCAGCCCTGAGGAGAAGGACCTGGGGGTGTTGGTTGAGGAGAAGCTAAACATGACCCAGCAGTGTGCGCTTGCAGCCTAGAAAGCCAACTGTATCCTGGGTTGCACTACAAGAAACGTGACCAGCAGGTCGAGGGAGGTGATTCTGCCCCTCTGCTCCACTTTCGTGAGACCCCACCTGCAGTATTGCGTCCAGCTCTGGAGTTCTCAGCACAGCAAGGACATGGACCTGTTGGAGCGGGTCCAGAGGAGGGACACAAAACAGATCAGAGGGCTGGAGCACCTCCCATACAAGGACAGGCTGAGAGAGTTGGGGTTGTTCATCCTGGAGAAGAGAAGGCTCCAGAAAGACCCTATATCAGCCTTTCAGTACTTAAAGGGGGCCTACAGGAGAGATGGGGCAGCACTTTTGATCAGGGAGTGTAGTGACAGGAAGAGGGGTAATGGTTTTAAGCTGAAAGAGTGTAGATTTAGATTAGATATTAGAAAGACATTTTTCACTGTGAGAGTGGTGAGACAGTGGAACAGGTTGCCCAGAGAAGTTGTGGATGCCCCATCCCTGGAGGTGTTCAAGGCCAGGCTGAATGAGGCTTTGAGCAACCTGGTCTAGTGGAGGGTGTCCCTGCCCATGGCAGGGAGGTTGGAACTTGATGATCTTTTAAGGTCCCTTCCAACCCAAACCATTCTTTGATCCTATGATTCGAAGTTGTCAAGGAAAGCCAAAGTTGTGTCAAGAAGTGTCCTAACAATTAGGCAGCATGGACAACTGCAATCCAGCACTTGAGTCAATGTCTTGGGCCTGTTTGATAGTATAAAAAAAGCTAGCTTGCCTTGTATATATCTTTTATCAGGGCCTAGTGTCTTATGTGCTCTACAGAAAACTGTCACTTTACTGTTCTTCATAGGTTTGCCAAAGAGTTTTGTTTCAACTCCCAACCTGGATTTCTCCTTCCCTATACCATGCCATGGTTCAGAACTCAGCAGACAGGTAAAATTTTACCTAAGTGCCATGGCTAGACAGTGATGAGACAGACTATTGGAAACAGCCAAAGGTTCATTCTACCTACAATGCAATAGCAAACTGATGATGAATCATATTATATTAATGAAATATTGTAGGCAGCTCCTCTTCACAGTATGATCTAATCTGTGGCAGGAATTTTCTAGAAAAACTGTAATTGAGTAGATGAAGGTACTAAGAAGATGAATCAGTTTGAATTCAGAAGGCAATTTGAGCAAAAGGTCATACACAAGGGAACCAGGAGGAAGTATGTCCCAGAGAGGTATGACACAAGCAAATGACCTCCAAGGAAAGACATTACAAGCAAAAATCCAGTACTCATCTAGGTTTCATAACAAGGAATTTGCTTGTCAAGAGCACGAAAGCATGAGAAGTATTAAGCCCTACCCAACACAGCTATACTGACAAGAGACTTTACAGGAAAAACAACATTCTTTATAAAGAATAGCTTGTTTCCCTGGGGGCAGGTGAGTGGGAGGCCGCAGTGGCTTTGCTATATGTATAAATTGCATATCTTTTCCTTTATGGCTCTAGTGCTGATACGCAACATCTATGTCTTTTCATTCCGGTAAAGCACTCCTTACACAACCACAGGTTAAAAGTTAAACTTTTCTTGTTTTGTCTTTTAAAGAGCACCTTTCAGATAAAATTGGATAGTCTGTGTGTATTTCTGAAGCTGTCATCCAGACAAAATTCTTCTGGTATGGCTAAGGCATGACCTCTTGAAGGCAATATTATACAATAAGTACATCTATTTCATTTTCCTTCAAATGCAAGTAGGATATATATTATTTACTGCATAGGAAATGGTAATACATTAGCAATCTGAATGTGTTGCTTGCTCAAGTTTGTAAACTTCAGAGCGGAAATTAATAAATCAAAATTATTAGAAACCAGTCAGCCATGTTCTCTGATAGTTAACAAGACTGATTCACATCTCTTCGAAGAGATGGTTGCCATACATCGGCATACTAAAACAGTCCCAGTGCTGGCATACCCCGCTTCTGTCTGTATCTGTAACTGCTGTTTCAGCATTTTCCTCTTCTGGTAAGCATGCTAAGCCCACCTGCACAAGCCTGCCACCTGAGCTTAAGCAAATTGCTCCCTGGGTTCTTGGTCAGGGTACTTTAAGCATGTTATTTTAAATGCAAAAATGTTTTTTTCTGCTGACTTATAAAAAATGTTCCATATGAAAGATTAAGCTTAATTGGAACAAGATTTATTGTGGCCAAGTTTTTGGCTTGGCATCATGCAGAGGTCTGGGCAGGTATTGTCTTACAGGGCTCCTGAACAGTGACCAAGTTCATCTAGCACTGCTTTTAATCACCTGCTAAGCATGAAGCCAGGCAGAAATGTCTTTACAGTCTTGAAATAAAACTGGAGGGGAAAGGGTTGAAAGAGAACTGCAATGAGGAAGCAATTAGGCAGAACTGCAAGGCTTGTGCACTCCAGCCAGGCATGTGTTCTTTTATTTATCTGGGTTTATAAGTGAATATTACAAGGTCCCTCTGGATGTAAAGAACAAATTGTACATCTTTAGTACTTAAGTTCCACAAATATGTAATTCTGGATGTACTAGAAACACTGGTCCTAGGCCAAGATAGAGTCAGTTAAGAGCACTGTAACAAAAAGGGAGAAGAACAAAGAGGAAGTATAAATAATGTATTTCCATACCACAAAAGAGCCATTTGTCATCTTAAGCAATTGTGATCATGTGGGCTTTTCATATCAGATTCCATTTTCTTCCACTAAATTACTTATGGGGACAGAAAAAAACTCTACAGGATTTTAAGTATCCTTCATGAAGAATATGCTAGTTTCAAATGAAATCCTGCCTATATTCACATATTTATATAGAAGATAGCTGTGCAAAAAGCAGACCTCTACCATTCTGTGGCAAAAGTCCTCCCCTTCCATCTACAGGCAAGAGGGATACATCTAGCATTTGTAAAGGATGCCCAAAGGCAAGGTTCAAGACCAAAAGCTAAACAAGCCCAGTTGCCTCAACCTTTCTTCATAGGAGAGGTGCTCCAGCCCTCTTATCAACTTTGTGGCCCTGCTGTGGAGTCGTTCCAAGAGCTCCACGTCCTTCCTGTGCTGGGGGCCCCGGTCCTGGACACGTTGCTACCACCTTGCACTTGGCCTCATTGAACCTCATTAGGTTCTCCTAAACCCACTTCTCCAGCCTGTCCAGGTCCCTCTGGATGGCATCCCTTCCCTCTATTGTATCAACTGCACTGCTCAGCTTGGTGTCATCTGCAAATTTGCTGAGGGTGCACTTGATTCCCTCATCTATGTCGGTTCAGCTGTTCCTTTCACTTTGGCACTTTCTACCCAAAGCACACTAGTTCAGAGCAATGGACTTCACAAGGAGTGGGTCTTGCAAATTAATCCACAAGTGACGCAAGCACCATAAAGATGAAGGGGAGATACTATCTCATGCTCACAGGCATGACCACAGACAGAATTCTCTACACTGCCATGGGTATACAAGATAGTGGATAAAGGAGAGTGGATAAAAGAGTCTTGTGAACATCCTGCCCTGTACAGACTGCAAGATTTGGATATGAGTTTTTTATCTTTTTCGTGTGTCATTCCATCACATGTTTTTTCCAAAATAAAGCACATGCTATAACCTGATCTGCAGGTGTTACATAGCAATTCCAAAATAGTAGATGTTCTATGATCTGTGTTTCTCTGTGTATATCTTTACTCATAGTTGCTTAACTAGGTTCTGCATGATCATTTTCCCTTTTATTACTTTTTCAAAGACAAGTAAAACCATCTAGCTTGGGTAGTCCATTTTCTTACCCTGAAAACAGGTGTCAAGAAGTATTAGGTTTTTATTCCTAATACCACATTAAGATCAGTGACTCATGAATGCCATGTTTCCATTTGTGTAAACTTCTGAGTAAACATCACCGCCTAAACAAACAACAAAAAAAGAACAGCAAAATACAGAGTGGATCACAAATCTCTGACTAACTTCTCCATATTCCTTTTTCTAAATGTATAAAATTCTTGCCTTTTTAAAACTGTTATTTATTTGATTTATACTCATGACATTTGATTCATCCTCAGATTCAATAGAAATAGCTTTCTTTCCATCTTTAACAGAAGAGAGATATTGGTTTTAGCTCACATTAGAAAATGAGTAATGCCAATGCTCAGTATCCTTGTGAGTTCCCACTCCCTGTGGGTTAAATTCATCTTCATGGTTGGGGAGAAAGGGAAGGGAAGGGAAGGGAAGGGAAGGGAAGGGAAGGGAAGGGAAG
>VZTO01024157.1:104977-123085 GCA_013400615.1 Syrrhaptes paradoxus
GGGGAGGGGAGGGGAGGCCTCACCTCCAGTGAAGTCCATCAAGGCCCATGGATGCTCCCTACCTCAGTCCCAAGGTGCTGAGTTTCGCAGGTGTGCTCAAATCACGCACAGCACACCCCAACAGCATCAGGCTCCACACCAACCATTATGCATTGAAAACTATGGTCAGCCAGGAGAAGGCTGGTACCAGGCAGAATGTGTATCTAACAATGGCATAGGCAGTAGGTATCTACTGGCACATTTTGATGCCATTTGCCAAAACTAGGATACACAGCTCCTACAATAATTAATTTACAACATTCTTTTAGAATACAATAAATTATTTTGGTTGGCTCCAGAAGGGGTAAAAAGTGCACTGGCATCCAGAAGTTTTGTCTTTCAAAATTAAATTCTGAAAGAAATCACAGATCTGGTTGTCCAAAAATTAGACTTTTAATTTCTCACCTGTACACTGCCTGTTACAACTTCTCACCAACTGAATTCTTGTTCCTGTCTCTCAAATTTCCATCAGCCACCACAGCTGTTTATGGGAAAGTGTTGTTTTCCCTCAACCCCACATACAAATCACACATATAAATTAGTGAACTAAAAAGTGAGATGAGGAACATTCACTGATAATCAGGAACAGATTTACAGACAAATATCTCATAGACACTGTAATAAAGAGCACCATTAAAAAAGAATCCCATGTATGTAGTTATACACTCAACACCTGCTTTGAATCTAGTAAACACCTAAGTGCTATTATGTAGAGAACTTGAAAATATTTGACAGCAATTTCGTAGGTATTTTACTGATATTAATTGCAATTTTCTTCTACCTAGAAAGATCTCTTGCACATGACAATAGTGCTGCCTGACTTGTTTAAAAAAATATTATTTTTAAAAGTCTTCAATACATTTGTATCGTCTCTCAGTTAAGTACATGGCATATACAAAATAGATAACAATGGAGTGTATATTACTGGCTGGAGTGACATATTTGTAGTGTGGTCTTACTGATGACTTGGAGCCATCCCAGACAAGTTTACAGGCTAATGCAAGTTTACATCATATAGCATGCAATACCATCACACAGTCTGTACATGAAGTTATCCACATTTCATGGCAATGATAAACAAAGTGATCAGCATTTCAAATATCACAGGAATCATCAATGTAATTAGTCACTAAGGAATGACTAGTACGCATAACAGAGTGTACTGAATAACTAATGTTCTAAAGTGCTAAAGAAAAGCACATCTATAGCTTATTTCATTATTAATATAACAATTAATTCAGACCCCAGGCCTTCACTCATACTAAAAACAGGACTGTTAAATCAGAAACTACAGGTTGGTACTGTTCTCTATCACATCAGCTAATCTGAGGAGCTGTATAATTATAATCAGGAACTGCATAATTATAACTCATGGTGTAATTTGATCCAATGAATCAAAATATTTTTTGTATTCAATTAATCTGTATGCTCTCAAGAAAAGCAGAAAACATGTAATCATCTACATATTACTTTTAGTACTTTCCAAGAACTTTTATATCCTTAATGTACCAACCTGAATTCCCCTACTTAGTCACTGATTTAGTATACCACAAAATACATTTCTTTGCAACTCTATTTTCTTTATTAGCTTCAGAAGAGTCCTATATCACATTTATATTTTAATGGCTGTGTACCCTGTGGATTGTAAATGTATATGAAATTAGTAGTTAATTTAGGATTATTTTTCTCTTTAATTAAATTTGTCCAAATTATTTTAATGTTTTGTCATTTCATGAGCATCTTGTGTACTGCCCCACTAAATGAAGTGGTACAGATTTTCAAATTTGACTACATTTTTAGTGCATCAAGTTTAGATGCATTAGGAAGACCTCAAACTCTAAAAAGATCTAACAGTATCCAAATTTGGGTGAATGAAGTTTGAATCCACAACTCAGACTCACCAGTTCCTTTTGGAAATCAAATTATCTTACTTTTATAACCATGTCTGCTATTTTATTTGATGTTCAGTATAGCTTAAAATCAAATTGTCTTTCACCAGTTTCCATTGGATGAAAACTGAGGGATCTACTAGTGTTATCTATCCAGTTCTGCACTTCCAGTAGCCAGCAGTACATACCCTAAGTTTTTGCTTTCATGTCAGCCATTAAAGTTGGAGTTTTCAGCTTCTAAGCTCTATCCCAGGGAAGATTTCACTAGAATCTTGAAGCTGATCATCCCCCAAAACAGAAGTCAGATCACTTTTTTCAAAAGAGTATTACTCTTCTTTATTGAAACAAAGAAATGAACAAATTTATTGAAAAAAAAAAAAAAAGGCTATTAAACTCGGTTTAAACTAGCATACAGGAGTAGGCACATCCAAAACTATGAATTGTTTGTATGGGTACTTTTGATATGAAAATGTAAAATGGATCTCCAAGAGCCTGACTGAGGTTGATTCAAACCAAGCATTTAGATGCAAAGCACTGTTATAGGCAGATAGCAAGGCAGTAGAACACTTCCAGTGCCCCAAAGTAGAAGTCATCCCACATATGAACTGTGCAATGTGACTTATTAGGAAACCTTTCCGAAGACTACAGTTCCGACTGGAAGTTCTTCCACATGCATGAGGCTAGATTGGGAGGACAGGACAAGAGTTCTTCAGTTTCTCATTGTATTTTTAACAAGATCTGTAACCTTCTTACAATTCCAAGTTCAATAATGAGCTGAGTTTAAGAATTAAAATAAGACACAGACTTTCAAAATTTATTAACTTGTGTAATTGAGGCCAGATTTTCAGAAAAGCCATGTATATAAAGCACAAAGTTCTTGGAAGTCCAGTCATTAGTGTCACAGTGGAAATGGATAAGCAATGAGCATTCGGAAAAAAAAAAAAAGTCCTAAACTGGTAATTGCAATAGGGTTTGAATGCACTTAACATTACATACTTTTCACTTTCTTCAAAAGATGAGGCACACAATACTCAGGATTCAACATTTTCTCTCATGTTAGCAAGGCTTATGATCCTTTGACTCAATCCTTTGACTCATAATCCTTCAGGTTATAAATCAGGAAAGGGGTGGAAATGAATTTGTATCAAATTTCAAGATGCAGGATGATGTTTGAATCACTTCCCCAAATCTGTAGTGCTTAGAAGATGGATAGTGTGGAAGAAGAGTATATTTCTGATTGATCCTTTTAAATATTTGCTTGATGTCAATATTCCTTTTATGCCACATTTATTCTACTTAAACAAATCCACAGATGCTGTTACTTCTAAATTATTAGTTGGCTTAAAAATTGTACTTAAAAATGTTATTTTAAAACTGTTTTTCCTCTACAACTTCCCAGTGGTCTCTGAGAATGGCTATATACAGTTCTGGCAAGCACCGGCTCCACAGCTGCTGATTTATTTATTTATGCACCATCCTACTTGGCACAATGGGTTCGATTTTGTTAAAGGCACAGTGAGTGGGCACAAATCAGGATTTTCAAATGAATTCATTACTATCAACTGCTAATGTTACTGGCTGAAAACCATTGCTGAGATCCAGAAGGGCAAAAGCAGTAGAAGTTGCTCAGCCTTCCGCTCTCAAATGTAACTTGGCCCTCAAGCTGGAAGGACAATCTCTAGTATCACAGGCTCTAGGTCAACACATGCCTGACCAGGAAAACCTCACAGAAATTACCTCAGTGGGAATATTTGGATCAGGAAGCATTTTCAGGACCAGGGCCTTAATTTTTGTTGTCACATCTATCATTTCCTACCAGTCAGCTGACCATAGTGCTAAAGGTGAATCTTATAGCATGAAACACTTCTCACTGGGAAGGGCTGAAACTCAGCTTTCTTCAGGTTACCCAGCAGCTGCCAGATTCTGTGGGGCTTTCCATCATGGGTGACCTCAACTGTATTTGAAGCTGTAATTTTAACCCAGTAAAGTCATCTCACAGCATGCTCCTGCACTGCACTGGGGCAGATGTGGTGTCATTCCATTGTCAGCAATGGGGGAACTGTGTAAAGCCTCTTGCTGATGCCACATGAGTGGGGTATCCCAATGTTGCCTGACAGAGTACATTATGATACCAGCCTGTACTTTGAACAGGTCAGCTGTTTGGGACTTACGGTTCATATCAGAAAAATTTACACAGCAGATGCCATACCTTTGCAGCCCATCCTGATGGCAAATACCATCTCAGGAGAAGTGCCTGAAAGGCGAGGCAGGACATTTTATGCTAGAACTGACATCTGCTATGAAAAAGCAGGATGAAGCATCAGTCTCTGCAAGCTGTACTCAAGCTGGCATGTTGTCCAACACTGATCATCGCTACAGTTACAGGTCCTGATCTAATTTGAGTCTAAAATGACAAAGAAATGTAGAATTTCATCCAGTGTAGGCTGGCCAGATACTACAGTCATACAAATATTAAAAATGTGTGTGGTAAATCAAGTAACTAAATAGAGGTAGGCAGACAGATACGTGGATTGTGAAATGTAAACATTACACCTATCCATTTTGGTTGAATAACACATCCTTCAGCACAGGATCTGGCATGCTTACATTTAAAGCACCATATGCATTTACGGTACTGTGTAAGTAATACACTTAAGGTAATAACCACTAAGTGAAACAAAGACAAATCACACAACAATTATGGCACTAGTACTGTTTTATTTGTTTTTTAAAAAATTTAAAACCTAGGAACTAGAACATCCTGTGTAAATTGTGGAATAACACCTCTGTATATTACTCTCTTCGGGTTTTTTTTTTTTGTTAGCAGAACACAATGTACTATAGTGTGATGACTGGAATTCTTAACAAATGCAATCAGTCTGATCACATTAAATGTGAAAGTTCCTGTAAAAACTGTCTTAACTATGAAATGGAAAGCTATGCTTTTCTGTTAATAATTTAACTATCATCTACCCATACTGCAGTGTCCCACTGAATAATTCAGAAGTATACTAGGTTCATGTTATGAGATTTCAGAACTAATATTTGCATTTTGCAGACACCCTTTCTGTATCAAGTTTCCATAAACAATCTGATGAAGAGAAATGAATACCTAATTTGATGTTTTGTGCTGATAAGTAAGTGTAACTAGTCTGTAGTCTAATTTAAAGTTGCGGTTATGTCTAAATAACCACTACTTCAGTCAAATCTTCTTTTGGCTCAATTGCTCAGATCATGCTGCTACTGAAAGCTAAACCATTTTTGAGACTAAAAATGTGAGATCTCTACACAAGCAAAATACTAAGAAAGCTGCCCTAAGCAAGAAGATAAAGACTGTCATTCCTTAGAGAATCAAACTGGTGCGCACTTTGGGCTCTTCATTTCCAACAGGGGGACAGTGGGACCTGGCAAAGGTGGAGATTGCTGTCTTCTAGTGATTTGGGATAGCAGAATAGGAGCCTGTGCTTCCAACCTACCCACCTTACACGCCAGGAACTTCCCACAATAGAGATTCATAAACAGCTGAAGAGATGGTTCCCCCTTCTCCTTCCTTGATTTTCCTCACAGTGTCAGACAGGCCAGGATTCTGGTCCACACATCACTCATTCCTAACATCAAAATCAGATCACCTTAGCCCACATCCTCAAAAGTATTTACACACAGCCAGATGCTGTCTTGTTCATAGAAGCACTGACGAGAGGCTTGCCAACACCCCACTTTTTGGCTGACAGCTGTAAGACTCACAGGGACAACCACAGACAAGGCAGTGTGGCTTACTGTGCTCTGTCACATTTGTGATCCTGATGCTCTGCACCTCAGTGACTCACTCATGAGCTACGCGCCCAGGCTTCCTACTGGCAGACTGTTTACCACCTGTTTTCAGGGACTGCTCCCCTGTGCTATTGATTCTTTCCCAAGTGACTCACTACTGGTTTGGCATCACTTCTCATCTGTCTCACTGTACTTGTGCCACTTTGCCTCCTCCTCCTTCCTTCTAATGGCTTGCACAATCTTTTGTCTTCCTTCTGTTTGTCTTCTATCTTTTCGCTTCTTCCTCCTCACCTCATGCCTGTTCTAATTCCTTGTTCTCTTTCTCACAGCACTGTTTCCACTATCTCCTGCTCTTCCTATCTATTCAAAACAAGCTTTTCTTGCTTCCTCCTTGCCATTTTTCTTGCTCAACATTGGCACTGTTTCCTACTTCATTATCGCCTCTGCTCTTCCATGGTTACCCACTCAATCCTCACTTCTATATTAATGTGGACCTTCCTCCTTTTTGACATTATATTGCACCCATTTTCAGAAGTCACTTACAGTGTCTAGATGTCTCCTTTGGCCCTAGATCTCTGCAATTAATACAACCACGTTTTTATGGTGGCCTTTCCTCTTCTTTACTCTGCCCATTTAAAAGTATCTGGTGCACCAGTTTTCTCTTTTCCTGTTCACATCACTTCTAGCTGTCCCTTCATGCTCTTATGCATCATATGCAAGTCATGACCTTCTCAAACCTGACTCTTCTAAGTCAAAAACCTTGTGCTGTGCATCTCTCAACCACTTATTAAAGAATAAATACAAGTAATAAGATTCAGTTCTACTGCAGTCTGTGAGTATATTGCTAGTTTATCTAATGCTGATTAGGAATTAAAATACAAGCTTAACTGTGGATAGTCCTCTTCTACTCTTTCTCTTGTTATGACTACCTCTTCCAGTAGCAAGTTTGAGAAATGACAAAAGCAGAATGATAGGATGAATAAAAAGAGAGAGCTGTGGAATCCCAAAGAGGAATAAATTAATTGATTAAAAAAGCAAATACAGGAAGGAAAGTATTGGATGCACTTTCTGGTTGGTGGTCATATCCAAGATCTCCTGTTACCAAAGACTCATGTTTATTGCATTCACTGAGTAAGTATTTTGCATTTTACCAAAGCTCAAAGACCTGGGCTCATTACAGTGAGTGAAGCTGAAGTATTGAAATGTTAACCAACTTCTGAAAATTTGTCTTCACTGTCAAAAAGACAATTTGACTCAGTGAGATTAATGGAAGCCTCTTTTTTAGTTAAAATACAAAGAAAGTTGCAAAAGTTAAGGTTTCCTTATAGCAATATATTCCCTGTCTGTCTCCTGAGACCTTGAGATAAATGAAAGAAAAACTTAAGGACCACTTCCGATTAGCTTTTCATGAATTATAGAAAATGTATTGTTTCCCTGTTATGTATTAGTTGATCTAGGAAAAAGAGTATCTTCTCCCTGAAGACACTTTATTTGGTACTAAGGGAAGCAGCACATTTGAAAAAATGCTCTAGAAAGTGAATGAGTTACCTGGAATTTTTGTTTGACAAAGTTTCCTAAAAGCTGTGGTTTCCTTACCCCTTAACTGGGCCCCAGCAAATGGCAATACATATCCTTCTGTTCTACCCTTTTCTGATTTGTAGTTCACCATTGTACTGGGACTAGAGTGTGAGATGCTGCTATGACATACACTGGCTGTCCTTGAACTTTATTGCACATAGTAAATCCATAGCTGTGTAAGATGACCTTGCTTGGGGATCATCATTTAGATAATCAAAATAGCAGAAAGGAAAATTTAATCTAGGATGGAAATAAATGTGGAGAGAACACAGGAATATTTCTCTTATTACTTACCACCATAGTCAATATAAAATCAGTGGTTTCTACCTTGCCATTTGTGGTTTTGCTGATGCAGCCTAGATTGTCACAGGTTATTGCTTCAACAAAGTTTCTAATCTGCATCTGCATTACTCATTTGTTCCCACAGTTTATTTCACACACATTTAAAGATGTGGCCAAATGTGCCCCTGCATTACCACTGTACTATTGATCAAAAGGCATTTTAAGCAGCACTCAGCATGTACTCCACAAAGTTGGCAGAGGCAATCTCTGCACAAAGTGCATCTCACAGCCTATTTTCAACAATCCCACTCTTGCCAACAGTTTTCCTAGTGGAGAGTAAAGATCTCCAGGCATATTTGTGTACCAATACAACCGTAACCACTGGCACAGATAGGATCTGTCTCTGTCACTCTTACAAATGCAGCCCTTAATTTTTAGGTTTTTTTAATGTACATTTGTTGCCTTGAGACCCTCTACAGTTCTTGCTGTAGTCCAGGTGTGGAAACAGGAATGAGACCACCTTCATGTTTGCGGGCCACTGAAGTATCAGAACAGCCCATCCCTGGCCCTAGCATGATAGCACCTGCAGCTTTCAATAATGTGCAAAGAATTTTCCTAAGGAATAATGAGTGCATTCATTTTGCATTTTTCTTCTTCTTCATTGCATCTCAGTTGTTCTTTTAGTCTGCACTTTATCTGCAGTTCCTGTGACACCATTTGAAAGAAAAAAGGTATTTACCACCAGGGAAGGGAATAATTACAGGGTTTGGGCATACTGACATATGTGATTAGCTGCAAGGGAGGTAGGTATAGAGTCATAGAATCATACAATGGTTTGGGTTGAAAAGAATTTTAACGATCATCTAGTTCCAGCCACCCTGTCATGGGCAGGGATACTTTGGACTAGATCAGATCACTCAAAGCCTCATCCAACCTGGCCTTGAACACCTCCAGGGATGGGGCATCCACAACTTCTCTGGGCAACCTGTTCCACTGTCTCACCACTCTCACAGTGAAAAATGTCTTTCTAATATCTGATCTAAATCTACACTCTTTCAGCTTAAAACCATTACCACTCTTCCTGTCACTACACTCCCTGATCAAAAGTGCTGCCCCATCTCTCCTGTAGGCCCCCTTTAAGTACTGAAAGGCTGCTATAAGGTCTTTCTGGAGCCTTCTCTTCTCCAGGATGAACAACCCCAACTCTCTCAGCCTGTCCTTGTATGGGAGGTGCTCCAGCCCTCTGATCTGTTTTGTGTCCCTCCTCTGGACCCGCTCCAACAGGTCCATGTCCTTGCTGTGCTGAGAACTCCAGAGCTGGATGCAATACTGCAGGTGGGGTCTCACGAAAGTGGAGTAGAGGGGCAGAATCACCTCCCTCGACCTGCTGGTCACGTTTCTTGTAGTGCAACCCAGGATGCAGTTGGCTTTCTAGGCTGCAAGCGCACACTGCCGGGTCATGTTTAGCTTCTCCTCAACCAACACCCCCAAGTCGTCCTCCTCAGGGCTGCTTTCAATACATTCCCCTCCCAACCTGTAGTTTTGCTTGGGATTGCCCTAACCCATGTGCAGGACCTTGCATTTGGCCTTGTTGAACTTCAAGAGGTTTGCATGGGCCCACCTCTCAAGCCTGTCAAGGTCCCTCTGGATTATATCATTTCAACCTCAGCACATAGCTTGGTATTGTCAGTAAACTTTCCAAGGGTGCACTCAGTCCCACTGTCCATGTGCCCAACAAAGATGTTAAACAACACTGGTCCTAGTACTGATCCCTGAGGAATACCACTCATCACTGGTCTCCACTTAGACAGGAAGCTGTTGACCACAACTCTTTGAGTGCAACCATCCAGCTAATTCCTTATCCACTGAAAGATCCTTCCAGTAAATCCATGTCTCTCTGCTTTAGAAATGAGGATGTATGCTTCAGTGTTGGTTAAGATGGAAGCAGATAAGATTACAGCAACTAGAGGGCAAAAAGGCTAGTGTGACCTTTTGAGAACCATGTATAACACTATCAGGCAGGAATATAATGTTTATAAACAAATGGAAGAAGAACCCTACCGTGGCCTATTCCTGAGACAGTTGCCAAACATGATGAGTAAAATCCACCCACAGAAAAGCATGCGATAATGCAGCCATAGGTTAGCCTGAACGACTGTATCACAATTAAATCATAATTATATGAGGGGCATTACAACAAAAGCAATATACTAAGAACTGCCTTGGTACAGCACGAGCTTGTTGCTAATACAGATCACATTCCAAATCCACTTCAGTGTGTGGCATACAGCCAAATGGAAGAGTATCTGCTGTGAGCTCATTGTCCTCGGGGAAAGGGAGTGGGCTGCAGGAGGCAAGCTATATTGAACAGCAAGTACTGACCGGGTGAGCCACCTTCTCACTCACCCAGTGCCTCCCTGTGGTTAAGATCTGCTGCCATCTCCAGTGATTGCTACACTGAGGCGTTCCTGAAAGTGTTTGCAACCACATTCTGCCTCTAGGTTTCTTTCACGCATGTCTCTTTTTATTTCTGGAATTAACTCTTCTGAGGCTACTCAGTGCTTTAATCATCCTTCACACTACTGTCTTGCATTGGCCATGATTGTGGATTGCTTATTAATCTCAGAATATCTAGAGGTGCTTTTGGCGCACCTGATTCTAATTTGCCCGAGGCTTTTCTCTTTCCACCTTTCTCAGTGCCTTCTGAACTCAAGAAACGTACACCTCTCTGCATCTCAGCATGTACACTCTACTGAGACAAATGAGAGATCTGTTTGTTCATACCAGTTAGCTGCCAAAGAGTCTGTGTACGGCTCGGCTCCTCTTTTCTTCTACCTTGTTCAACCCATCTGTGACTGACTGCATAGGTAGTCTCAAATATAACTAATTTCTTTCAGCTTAAAGTGAAATCCACCTCAAAGTATTTTTTTTTGTGATGTGCTGCAGAATATTGCACCGCTGTTTACTGCAGTATTAATCATTCTTGTCCCAAGGCAGCATTTCCTGAGAGTTCTGTCTCATGCCACATGGTTGCTGAGGCAATTGCAGTTATTTCAATATGCAAAGCTTCGCATCAAGATCCAGGAGCCTATCCAGACAGTTAGCTCCCACTGAATCCCTTGGGAATCATGAGTAAACCTCTTAAGAACTGAGACCATGGAACAAGTGAGGTGATACCTTGTGCTTGAGCTGAAAAATACTTGTAAATCTGAAATGTAGACCAATTCTCACACTGTTTCTGTGAGTTTGCATTTTGTGGCTTTTTCTAAAACTTTATGTTTAGGCAAGTTCTTACTTTGTCTGGTTTTATGAAAGTAACAGTGCCTTCAGCTACCCTTTGAACTTACATGAATAACACCCTGTTTTATCAGGTGGTAAAACTCCTCCTTTGCTTTATCTGTAATTTTTGCTGTTGGGTCCTTACGTGAGACACCTGTATGTGTCACTCTACTTCTCCCCCACATGCACAGCCCTGTGATAAGAGGGGAAGCTAGTAACACCATGGCTTTAAATTTCTTGTCTAGGGCATAAAAGTTGGACTCATCACTAGATACTGAAAAGAAATATCTGTATCCTCAAGTGGCTACCGTTATTTCCAGATCCTTGGATTTACCCATGCTCTGTATGTCACAGGACTTGAGTCAAAGGGAGGGCCACCTAACCCTGGACCCATACTAGTTCTTTGCCCAAGACAGCTCAGCATTATTGCTGACCTTAAATTATATCCAGCTGCAGTGGCTGCTGTGCAGCTTTCCAACCAGCAGGGAACTGCCATAATTCTGCAGCCATGTGCATTTCCCATGGTGTGCCTTCCATCCTGAAGCAGTCAAATGACAGGACACAGGGAAAACTATGTTCTACCAACCAAGCAGAAAACTGAGTAGTCAGGGACAGAACAGGTACCTAAAATTTAGCTTGTACTGGACTGCCAACAAAAATTTCTGGTCTATTAAGCTATATCATTCCCTGTGCTTTGCCACCATTACTCACAAGTAACCTCACTGGACATTTATAAAGAGCTCTGTGTCAGATGCAGTTCTGCTCTGTTATGGTATTTTATGCATCATTACTTTCTCTGGTTTTTATAATATATATATATATATATATATTATTCATAACACCTTATGGGACAAAACAACATCAAAGNAGGCAATGCCAAACCATGCTAGGGCAGATCCTGTCAATCTCATAATCCATCCCTGAGAAGTACAACACCCGCCTATAGTACAGAACAGAAATAGTTTGTTTTCATTAAAGCTGATTGTGTTTGTTCAATTAAATTAAGGCACACAATAGTTCTCTCTAAATCAGAGCTTTCAGTTTTGTTTGTGCGGGCAAAGTGAAACCTCAGGCCTTTCAACACAACCAAGAACTACCTATTTGAGCAAAATGTCCCAAAAGCAAACATTCTCAAAAGGGAAACCAGAATTTAAAACCTGTCAAAAACATCATTTCAATGCAATCTCTTTTGTGGTCCCCTTGTTCCTACAGATATTTCTTCTGTACACAGTCTAGACAGTAGCCTTGACAGGCTTATCTTTTATTCATGGAAGATGAGGGGAGAGTAGGAAAGAGAGATGATCTGGCTGTTGCAGACTTCGTTGTACACCCACTCACTTCTTGTTTCTGTTTCGCTGACATCAGTGTATTTTGTCCTTTTGCATCTATATCCATCACCATATGTCCTCTGTTCACACATGATCCTCAGGGAATCAAATAGCAAAGTATTCCAAATACCAGATATTCAGATTTCCAAATGGTCTGTTCCTTGCACCATACACACACTCATTAGGTGCATGGCCCCACAACAGAACAGATGCAGGTTTTCACTCAAGTTTTAGACCTCTTTTTCACAAACCATAAGAACACAAGGCTTTGGGTCAGTCTATCTGTGTTTAATTTGTGCTTATATTGTCAGTCCTGCACAGTGCTGATGCAGGCAGTGCCCAGCGTGTGCAATTCAGACACTAAAAAACTTCCACTGCCCTCTCCTGATTGCTGAGGGCGAGAAAAGGGGGACATTTTTATGCTCTACAAATGAATTTTTTTTTCTGACACAGGAGCAAGTTGAGGCCAAGCCATCTACTGAAATCCTTCTGTCATTCCTCTCATTCCTCCACTGACCAAGGATTAACTCCTCCACAGAGCAAAGCTGAGGAGCTGCAAGAACAGCTCTAAGCTGAGCAGGAGGAACACCTTGGCAATGTATCAGCAGCCTGCAATTCTCTGAGTGCCATGTCCTCTGGTCTACCTCAAGCCACCCTTGCACTGAGCAGAAGGAAATGGCAGAAAAGCAGAGAGGCACATTATTCTGTGACTGTGGGCACACTTCCTACCTTAACAGGGGTGTCAAGCTCCCCCTTGGGAACTATTTCAAGTCTTCATTGCTTTAACAAAACACCAACTGGATGCATCATGAACCCAGAGTCTTCTCATTGGTCTGGTTCCTAGGCTTAAAAAACCTTAGCTCTGCTGGTAGCCATGACTTCTAGCAGAGAAGTGATATTTTTGAAATAGAAGACAAGTCGATTCCAAGGGAAGAACAGGATGCCTGATTGTGCACCTCAGGGAGAGACTGAGTAATGCCCAGCGGCAGTAAACCTCCGCTCACTGCTGAGAGAGACAACTGTGGATATGGGCGGAAGGTGGGGAAATGACTGGAAACTCCAGAGAGAGTGGAATATAAATAATTTTGTATTCTTCCACTGTATGCCACACTAGAAATTATTTTCCAATTGCCACATTCTCAGGCATCAGAAAACTCAACCTTCTCTCCCTTTTTAACACGTTACACTTTGGCAGCTCACAACAGTTCATTTGGCAGGCATGTGCACCAAATGTTCCTTTCAGTCGTGTAACAGATGGAGTACATTACACATAGGACTGCAAGCCTCACGTACAGTATCTAATACTTGAACTAGGAAAGGACATCCAGCAAATCCCACTGACCATGAAATTGCTTCTATATCGCTGGAAAGGAAGAAGCGTATAAATGAGTTAGAAGTAAATATTTTCTCTGCATGGTAAATAAATGTGTATGCCTGACTCCACAGCCTTTGTTTTCATTGAACCAAACAATTTATTCTTGCATTCATATTTTACTTTGGATATGTCCCACCTGAAATCTAAACCTAAGTAATTAAATGTTCTCTGATCTACTTACATTTATGGTATTATTCTTGCAGGAAGAATGGGTACCATATCATTTGCTAGCTGTTTGTTTTAGTGGCTTTCCTGTTATTTTGTTATACATCCCAAAATAAAATATTAGCCACACAAAAATGTCAGGTTCCGTAGGGTCTTGGTTAAATTACAGATTTAGAAGTTTTACTCCATTCACAGAACATATCTAAAGTTACTGGCAGTTTCAAGTAAAACTTAGAGAAGATTTTCAGAAATGCTCCTAGAAGACTACTGATTTCTGAGAGCCTAGAGCAGACTAGTTGACAGAGCTAAAGAAAATACCTCTTAAAAAAGGCAGCTATCAGATGCATGTCTACTGACAACCAGGAAAGAAGAGCAAGAGGGTAGAATGAGAAAAAATAACAGAAGGACAAAATATTAAAATATGAACATGGATGGTTTTATTATTTATCTGTTCAGAAACTGAAGAAGAGATTCACATTGCCGTGAATCACAGAGCAAGTTAGAAACTATGCATGAGTGTTTAATATATGTATATTAAATATGTATTTTAAATTATGCAGAATGTTATATAATATGTATTATTATTATTAACTCATGGGTAGATTCTAACTTGCTGTGTGACTTCAGCTGAGATATTTACTCCCTCCTTCAATTTCAGAATCTGTCAGATGGGGATAAAAATATTTGTTGATATCACTGGTCTAGTCTGAGGATGCCCTGGTATTTGAACAGCAGCCATTCATGTGTATAGTGTTACAGTTCTTATCACTGAATTATAGATGGTGCTGTCAGTACTTCAGCTACTCAAACACCCACAATAAGGCATGGACAGAAAATCGTAACTTTTCCACTGCAGAGCTGTACTTAAGAAACAGACTATGGGTCCATTTTCTGTTCTGTGATGGACATTTTCTCATCTAGAGCAGGGTGGAATGCAGTGACAAAGAAATTTACTGTACCATGTCTGCTGCAGTGTTAGCTGCTGCTCCACATGGCTTATCAGAGACATGGGAGACTTCCTCTGATCCCCTGATAGTTCTAGAAAAGAGTTAATTCCTGCATTTTTTTATACTTGTATATATGATTAGCTGCTTATTGATATACATCCTGATATGAAAATAAGTCTGGTATACAGTAAGTCTGGTATACAGCAAAAGATAACATTTCATTTGTGAACATAACGATGCATTGCTTGAGCTGTCTGACCCCAGTTATCTGGTGGATAAGGGCATATCCAGTTAGACAGCAAATATACATCCATGAGCAGGCTTACAGTACAGAAATTTTCTGCAAAGTAGTGGACTCTATTTGTTTTCCTCTTATTGAAGTTAACAATATTAGATCTACAAGAAAACCCCCAAAGCTAAATACATTTCTCCAAAAAAATAATTTCCTGCTGTCACAGAAACAGTCTTAAACTGAGCAAAGCAGAGGTACAAAGTTAGTGTTCACTGAATTCTTACATTCCAACAACTTATCCAGGCCATGGAGACAAGATAATAGGCAAGGACAAATAGCAGCTCTTAATTCCTGGAAAGAGAATAAGAGTTTACAAAGAGGAATACTTCCGTGTTCAGACAAGTCTTATCTCTTTGCTCCAAGTGCAGATGGGTTTCATTGTAGGGAAAACAATCCCAATAAAGCAAGTTCTCAAATTTCTGTAAGATACAAACGATGCTCTTCACAACAACATCAGTATGTAGATATATTATTTTATTATAACATATAATTTCAGGCATGAAAATTCAAACTTGCTTGAGAACTCAGCTGCATCTATGAAACAAATTAAAACAGAGCAGGTGAAAAAGAGGAGCAAAAAGCATAGCAGACTGGCTGTTACCAGTCCAAGTCCTCTCTCACACACACAGACACATGTGAATCTCTTCAGTTCTGCTGTGCTGCTGAAGCTAGACAGGGAAAGTATTGTACTCCACAGCCACAGGCCACTTTTTAGGACAAGGCTCTTGACTTTAGAGTGGCATTGGAAGAGAGCTGAGGACTGTGCTTCACGGGGCTTTTATAATGTTAATAAGGATGATATGGACAAAGGTATTGATGACAACATACCTCTAGCAGACAGAGACAGATCTGTCCTACCAACAAAAATACTGCAACATATAAATTATCAAGCCTGGGTTGCCTGAGCTCTTTGCTTTTGCTGGGGCATTTGCATGCATACAGTCTGACCTTCTTCATTCACTATTTAGGTGCAAGACATCAGTCGGTCTAAGCAATGCCATGTTAGTGTGCTCTGAGGTAAGCTAAGCATATTGATTTCCTTATGCTTTGGATCCAGTTCCAGAAATAAAAGATAAACATGTGTTTCTGGAAGAAACATACACAAAATTAAGCACACCTTTCCAATATGTAGGCTCCTGACTTCTGTTTCTAATACACTGATCACAAGCTTACAGTGTGGATTTGCTGTAGGATTGTTATAGACTGAAATATGACCCTTAAAACAGCAAGAATCTTTAAAAAATATTTTAAAACCCCAAAAAAGCCCAATAAACAAAAAAACCAAACACAACATCAACAGAACAGCAGTGGTTTTTTGCCAATTTTCACTCACAGTTACCAAATCAGTGCAAAAATAGTAATTAGATACTTGTACTTACACACACAGGCATGAACACAGTGTAAACATTTTTGTTTATGTATGCTGAGGGTCTCAACTATCACTTAGAAAGAAGATTATTGAGACAGTAAAAATATGGCAGCCTTTGCGTTGGTATTAGTCCTAAAGGCCTCTGCTAAAACTGTGAACAGAGATGAAGCAACTGCAAGTTTGAACTAGATAATATCAGATGCCACCTGCTTTCTTTACGGTCTGTATTTCATTATTTTTGCTCTCCCTTCCATTTGATTTAGAACACATTTTTAATCTTGGTCCCATCAGTGTAGCATTCTCAAATAACATTTCTCAGGATACAGAATGTTTCCACACAGGTGAAATTAGTGAAAAAGTAATTTATTCCCAGCTTTGGAGCAATTCACAGAAACCTGCCTAGTGGCTATGTGGATTTGTAAAAACAAATCATTTTTGTTCTCCAGGCCCCAGGCTTCTTGCCAGGTTATGTCTTGGCGGGCATCTATTTCATCTTTCCAAATATTTGATAGAAGTTGCATGGCATTTTGACAGCTAAACTTGGCGTTTCTGGGAGTTATTATTCCACTGCAGCCCTGCTTCATCCTCCTCTATCTGCTCAGCCATCCTCCCTCTGATGTGGGTAAGGGTTTTAAGACCAAATGCAGCTGCTTCAACAGGAATTCTGCACTGCCTCCAAATTTGATACCATTCTTTTCAGCCTACACAACAAACAGTTTTGGTACAACAGTTGACTCTTGAAGAGAGGATGCTGCTCTTAAGTGGCTACAGCAGCTTTGGTTTCTAGTTGTGTGCCTCCCCCTCCTGGAGGTCACCAACACACAACACCTGAGCTCTAAGTGAAAGTTCCCCAATCACTGCAGTTCATGAACTGCACTACTAGTTGAACCTGGACCAAGTTTTTTATTGCTGCTGTAATGGGCTGGAAACAGCAGTGATCCTTCACTGGTCATCATCCAGATGTTTTTTGCTATAGAATCATAGAATCACAGAATGGTTTGGGTTGGAAAGGACCCTAAAGATCATCAAGTTCCAACCCCCCTGCCATGGGCAGGGACAACCTCTACTAGACCAGGTTGCTCAAAGCCTCATCCAACCTGGTCTTGAAGTGATCTCCAGGAGGGGGCTGGGAAACAGCTGGGGGCAGTACACCTTCTGCACTCGGACTTAAACCCGCTGCTTCAGCCCCCTATGAAAAACTATGACTGTACAAAAAAGTCAAGTGCTGATTTGACCTCTACTCCCACGTAGTAATAATAAATACCTTATCACACATTAACAAATCATTTTATGTTTCTTATTTAGAAGACCTCTGCTAGATTCCCAGTTAGTTAAGATAATCATTACTTCAACATCCAAGGCAGGTCTTTCCCATCTGTATCTGGTCCTAGTCCTGGAACAAAAATTTCAAGTTTAGACTGCTCTGTTGTTATCCAAACCTCAGTCTTACTTACCATATTGTACTGCAGTGCAGTCTTCATGATGTTTCTACTTCCAAACTGGAAAAAGTGACAATGGACTTGCTTTCTAATCACTATCACTTCCTCAGAGTGCATGGGATTGGCACTCTTTTAATTAGTAGTCTGTTGGATTCTAGATGACATTTTAACAGTGTAGTCTCTGACCTGAATAGCATGAGAGCTGCCTATTTGGAAAAATTGCTCTTTCCTCATGGGATACTGTTACTGCTTCTGCCAAAGGTGCTGCCCCACCTGGAGCCCTGAGAAATAAAAGAAAGGGAATGATGACAGATGTTTTCTTCTAAGGTCTCCAGGGCATCTTCATCTTTTGACT
>VZTO01024157.1:123993-146315 GCA_013400615.1 Syrrhaptes paradoxus
GCCTAGTGGCTATGTGGATTTGTAAAAACAAATCATTTTTGTTCTCCAGGCCCCAGGCTTCTTGCCAGGTTATGTCTTGGCGGGCATCTATTTCATCTTTCCAAATATTTGATAGAAGTTGCATGGCATTTTGACAGCTAAACTTGGCGTTTCTGGGAGTTATTATTCCACTGCAGCCCTGCTTCATCCTCCTCTATCTGCTCAGCCATCCTCCCTCTGATGTGGGTAAGGGTTTTAAGACCAAATGCAGCTGCTTCAACAGGAATTCTGCACTGCCTCCAAATTTGATACCATTCTTTTCAGCCTACACAACAAACAGTTTTGGTACAACAGTTGACTCTTGAAGAGAGGATGCTGCTCTTAAGTGGCTACAGCAGCTTTGGTTTCTAGTTGTGTGCCTCCCCCTCCTGGAGGTCACCAACACACAACACCTGAGCTCTAAGTGAAAGTTCCCCAATCACTGCAGTTCATGAACTGCACTACTAGTTGAACCTGGACCAAGTTTTTTATTGCTGCTGTAATGGGCTGGAAACAGCAGTGATCCTTCACTGGTCATCATCCAGATGTTTTTTGCTATAGAATCATAGAATCACAGAATGGTTTGGGTTGGAAAGGACCCTAAAGATCATCAAGTTCCAACCCCCCTGCCATGGGCAGGGACAACCTCTACTAGACCAGGTTGCTCAAAGCCTCATCCAACCTGGTCTTGAAGTGATCTCCAGGAGGGGGCTGGGAAACAGCTGGGGGCAGTACACCTTCTGCACTCGGACTTAAACCCGCTGCTTCAGCCCCCTATGAAAAACTATGACTGTACAAAAA
Organism: Syrrhaptes paradoxus; assembly: GCA_013400615.1. NCBI lineage: Eukaryota > Metazoa > Chordata > Aves > Pterocliformes > Pteroclidae > Syrrhaptes > Syrrhaptes paradoxus. Next base: position 124,813 of record VZTO01024157.1, read on the forward strand.
AGTCAAGTGCTGATTTGACCTCTACTCCCACGTAGTAATAATAAATACCTTATCACACATTAACAAATCATTTTATGTTTCTTATTTAGAAGACCTCTGCTAGATTCCCAGTTAGTTAAGATAATCATTACTTCAACATCCAAGGCAGGTCTTTCCCATCTGTATCTGGTCCTAGTCCTGGAACAAAAATTTCAAGTTTAGACTGCTCTGTTGTTATCCAAACCTCAGTCTTACTTACCATATTGTACTGCAGTGCAGTCTTCATGATGTTTCTACTTCCAAACTAGAAAAAGTGACAATGGATTTGCTTTCTAATCACTATCACTTCCTCAGAGTGCATGGGATTGGCACTCTTTTAATTAGTAGTCTGTTGGATTCTAGATGACATTTTAACAGTGTAGTCTCTGACCTGAATAGCATGAGAGCTGCCTATTTGGAAAAATTGCTCTTTCCTCATGGGATACTGTTACTGCTTCTGCCAAAGGTGCTGCCCCACCTGGAGCCCTGAGAAATAAAAGAAAGGGAATGATGACAGATGTTTTCTTCTAAGGTCTCCAGGGCATCTTCATCTTTTGACTAAAACTTCCTGGGATATTTTAGACCACTGCAATGGGTATTGTTAGACACTGAATTAAATCCCATTGACCCTGGGAAGTTCAACCATTTCCCTTCACTGAAGATAGTTGCAACAAACATTTAGTACACCTTCCTGATGAAAACAGAGGCAAAGGGATCCTGTTGCTCTAGGTAAAAGGGGTTTGATATGTTTTTATCCAAGGCTTAAATGGATACTGGACACATGCTGGAAAAGGAGTGAGATGCTGATACAGGAAGACAAAAAAATTAGATTTGTTTGGGCCCAGAAAAAGGTATGAAGACAGGCTTGGTCTGAAACTAAAAAACTGTAAAGGGGACATTTTTAATTCTCGCTCTGCTCAAAAAATCAAAATTTTCTGTGTCATTGCAAATAAACAAACTAGCACGAACTAACTCACCTTGATGCTCAGTCTCTTCTCCTCACTGGAATATCCTAAAAAGGCCCAAATGTTTTCTAGGTACTTGGACCAGAAGGAAGGCAACTATCTGTGTTACGCTTTTAGGAAGAAGGAGCGTTTGTGTGGGTAGATCTATTCCCTGCTGTTCTACATTTGTTTGTGTTTCTGATGGGTGTATTCCAGTTAATTAAAATTTACACAATTTGTTATTTAAATAATTGCTAAATTATTTAATCATTAAGTAATTGCAGGGTGAGATCTGGAAACAAGTGGAAAAAAGAAACAGCATAGCTGCCCATGGAGCACTTTCAGTCAGGTATTTTACTTTTTTCCCATTCTCTTCCTCTCTTTTCCCCATCTCTCAGAAGGATGGGTGGTATTCTGTAACCTGACCTCAGTTATACCTTTTCTCCAGTTATCTGACTTTCCCCTCTGACTTACTATAATCAACATCTAATCATTCCTTGGGGACAGCTGGAAGCTTTTCCTAAAAGAAAAGCAGTAGAAAAATGAGCAAGAGAAACCATGTTTTATAGCCTACCCAGAAGACCAAAAGCTTTCTCTCTTCAAGACAACTCCCCATGAGCCTATTCTGTAAACAAAGCCAGGGTTGAAATTCAAAGAAAAAATAAATCACATATAATTAAGAGAGCTTGACAGAAAAAGCTTGAAAGTTATCTTAGCTTTCTAAACTGTCCATTGCTGACTTATACATGACCTGTATCAAATGAAACATCTTTGTTTAAAAATAAATATAATTCTCATTATCAGAATGATCCTCTATCCATGATTCTTTTCTCTACACATGGTGGGTTGGCTACACATTTAGAGCTCACCGAAGTGGGATACTTACAGAAAAGAGAGCTTTTCTACTATGTAAGTGTCAGCAAATGAGCCTCTTCCCTTCCTACAGGAGAACCAAGGGTACAATTACTATAGATTGTGCATGGAATACATTAGCCTTATAATTTCCAGTTTTTATTTTTCATTATAGACTTTCTGTATCTTATTCTTCTGGGTAATTTTATGGTTTGTACATTTGAAGGTGGAAATTAAACTCAAATTCCAGCACAGGTGCTGCTGACTGATGAAGATAGAGGATAAAGATAGAGAATGAAATCTATTTTTAGAGCTTGCTGGCTAATAGGAAGTTTAATTGTTTATCACTAATGTTACAAGACTCAGATGTTGTGATAATTGCAATGGATAGTCTTAAGTGCAAGAAACAGATGCCATAACTGACAAGACATGAAAATGTTACACCAATGTACCTAAAGATCCACTTGAATATATCCTAGCTACTAAAAAAAAATTAAAAAAAAATAAAAAAAGAAAGACTTAAAGTCTCAAAATTTAAAGCTACTATTCAGAAATATACAGCTGGAATAAAGCTTCGTCCAAAATACTACTTACATCACTTGATTTTTACCACTAATAAATGCAGGAAAAATATTTTGAAAATACAAAACCCATAGAAAGTGATCAGTGCTTGGGGAAATTTCACCAGGAATTTTTAGATACATGTGTCTCCTCATTTTGTTCACATTTACTCTTTATTCAAGCTGAATCACTTAAGTTGCCCCTGGATGCTGGTCCAACTTCTTACCCAAAGCAGGGGTAGCCTCCAAGTTGGATTAGGTTGCTCAGGGCCTGGCCTAGGACATGGAATCTCCAGGGACAGACATCACACATCTTCTTGCAGCATCTGTGCCAGTGTTTAATCGCTCCCACAGTGAATATGTTTTCTGCCTTATATCCAGTTAGAATCTCTTTTGCTGCAAGATGGGACTGCCCATCCCAAGTGTATGCCCCTGGGAACAGTATGGTTTCATCTTCTAGACAGCCCTCTTTTGCAAAGGAAGACTGCAATAAGATCCCTCTTTAGTCTTCTAAAAATTAAGCCAAACAAATCCATCTCCCACAGGCATGGAATATGTTACATGCTCCAGGCACCTTCTGCTGACCTTTCACAAGTTTGGCACTATGTTTCCTGTACTGGGGTCTCAAAACTGGATACTGTACTGTGACCTCCTGAGTGCAAAAACACAAGGGAGTAATCACTGATGGTTGCATTCTTGCTAATGCAGCCCATCTTTCATACACAGTGTCCATCTTACTCACAGTACTTATAGTACTTAATATTCCTCTCCACAGGCACCCAGGCTCCAAACAGGCTAAAAAAGTATACTTGTGTGAAGCCCAGTTGAAATAAAACCTATGATATGACTTCTTTAAGAAATTATTAAACAAATATTTAATGTAATATATCTTCAGAGATTATCTGATGAGCAGTATAAATCTAGATGTTTGAATCTAAGATCATAAAACCTTAAACCATGTAACCCAGAAGTCCTGTTATTTCAAAAGCTCTTCTAATCTCAAGTCTCCAGCCACTAACATTGTGCAGAAAGCAATGATTAGTACAATTCCAAAATAGCTTTGGTTTAGAAACTAAACCGAGCATTGGAATTTCAACTGGTTTGATGATGATGTTGTTGTTACTACTGTTATTCTGAAACGCTAATTTTCTCTGAACAACTGCTAGTAACTGGAGACTGATTTTTCCTAGCAATTTGAAAGGTGTAGTGCACCATGGAACAATTCTGTTCTGCTCAGAAAATTGTACATTTCAGTCAGTACGGTAATTTATTTTCTTTATAAGAAGAGCTTGTGTCATGTGCATGAGTACTCCTGTTTACACAAGCTTGAAGTATTTACTTCAAGATATTTCCTAAAGTTATCCACTTGCTTGCACAAATAAGTTCTATGAGTAACTGGGAAGCAGTGGATAACTAATTCTTCATTTCTTCTCTTATATGTGCACTGGATTCATCCTACTAAAGAGCTTCCCAGAGTTTTTCATGTACAGTCTATTTAAACATGTAGTTACTAGTCTTCTAAATAAGTGATGGCCTTGGACAAGATAGTTTTCTTTAACTTGCTTGACACTACCTCTTCCTAAGCATAAACTACTTGTTTGCTGAGCAAGATCTGTCAAACATAACGTACAGAAAAAGGAAGGTGATTTATTTTGTTTGTTATGACAGTTTTCAGGAAGGATCTAAAATGCTGTCTGAATTATATCTTTTCACGCAATGTTTTCCCAAAGACTATCTAGGCACAAGCAGTGATTTTCACAAAGCTTACAATAATGTAGGGATTGAACTAATAGTTTCTCCGGTCACCTGCCGACTGATTACAGAAAATCAGTAACCGATTACCTATATGATTCTGAAGCCAAAACAGATCTTGCTGCTATGAGAAAGTACAACCACAAAATAAAGCATAGATAAGATTTCTACATAAGAAGGCAAATCCTGTTCATGTTTATATCACCAAAATGAAAGGATTAATTGTCTCAACTTTGGGGCAGAAAAAAAGGAAACAAACAGCTGTTCACCTATGCAGATAAAGCCTGTGTCACTGAAAGGCACATCAGGGACAGGAAAGACAGTCTCCACCATTTACCTCTTTTGTTTATTAATCAGCATCTCCATTTCCGGAAGTCTAGCTCTTCAAGTCCTGTGCTGCTAGCGCACTGCAGCCACATGTCTAGAAATGTTGGTCAGTGTCACAGATTCAAAAAAAGTTAAAGATACATTACATCCAGAAAAAAAAAAAAAAAAAAACTTTTTCGTGTATATATATATATATATATAAAAGTAAATTTGCACATAAATTGCAGTTTTGTTAGGAAAATCGTTGGTTAAGTTAAACTCATGAACATACTAGAATATCTTTCTATTGGACTTGAGTCCTTTTTCCAGATTACTTTATACCGGAATGGAAACTACTAAAGCCAACCTGTATCCAAGGAGTTTGAAAGTGCAGACAAGGTAGTCAGTTACTGGTGCCCAAAAGCCACTCAGCTGCTTGGACTCGTGCAAAGCATTTGACACAGTCTTGCACAACATCCTTGTCTCTGAATTGGAGAGACATGGATTTGACAGCTGGACCACTCGGTGGATAAGGAATTGGCTGGATGGTTGCACTCAAAGAGTTGTGGTCAATGTCTCAGAGTCCAAGGGGAAACTGGTGACCAGTGGCATTCCACAGGGGTCAGTACTGGGACCAGTATTGTTTTACATCTTTGTGGGCACATGGACAGTGGGACTGAGTGCACCCTCAGCAAGTCTGCCAACAACACCAAGCTGTGTGGTGCAATTAACATGCTGAAGAGAAGGGATTCAGTGCAGAGGGACCTTCACAGGCTAGAGAGGTGGGCCCATGCAAAACTCATGAAGTTCAACGAGGCCAGGTGCAAGGTCCTGCACATGGTTTAGGGCAATCCCAAGCACAAATACAGGATGGAAGGAGAATGTATTGAGAGTAGCCCTGAGGAGAAGGACCTGGGGGTGTTGGTTGAGGAGAAGCTAAACATGACCCGGCAGTGTGCGCTTGCAGCCTAGAAAGCCAACTGCATCCTGGGTTGCACTACAAGAAACGTGACCAGCAGGTCGAAGGAGGTGATTCTGCCCCTCTACTCCACTTTCGTGAGACCCCACCTGCAGTATTGCATCCAGCTCTGGAGTCCTCAGCACAGCAAGGACATGGACCTGTTGGAGCGGGTCCAGAGGAGGGACACAAAACAGATCAGAGGGCTGGAGCACCTCCCATACAAGGACAGGCTGAGAGAGTTGGGGCTGTTCATCCTAGAGAAGAGAAGGCTCCAGGAAGACCTTATAGCAGCCTTTCAGTACTTAAAGGGGGCCTACAGGAGAGATGGGGCAGCACTTTTGATCAGGGAGTGTAGTGACAGAAAGAGGGGTAATGGTTTTAAGATGAAAGAGTGTAGATTTAGATTAGATATTAGAAAGACATTTTTCACTGTGAGAGTGGTGAGACAGTGGAACAGGTTGCCCAGAGAAGTTGTGGATGCCCCATCCCTGGAGGTGTTCAAGGCCAGGTTGGATGAGACTTTGAGCAACCTAGTCTAGTGCAAGATGTCCCTTGGCAGGGGGGTTGGAACTCAGTGATCTTTAAGGTCCCTTATAACCCTAACCGTTCTGTGATTCTGTGATTCTATACTGTGCTAGACACACTTCAGTGCAGAACTTAATGTTTAACACCAGTGGCTGGGTACATTCAGTGTCAACACTCAGGGAACAACCCTGGTGGAAAAACATTTCAAAATTTCATATAGATTAGAACAGCAGATATGGGGGAAGAAAAGGAGTAAGTCTAGGGGACAGGTGGAAGAGCATAAAGTTACATAATCTGTCAGGACACAGAAGTTAATACAGTGCCCGATGGAGCAGAACCAGGCATTTTCCACTCTGAAATATAACATGCTCATGAGAACAGTTCAGTTACAAAAAAATCCACTTGGAGCAACTGTGCAGCCTAGATTAAAATTGTGAATTCATAGATTAATTCAGTGTCCATGACTGTCAGTCCAGTATATTTAACGCTTACTAACCATTAGAAAAAGACATAAATTTTTGAAATATAAGTAAAATACTATGGTCATCATGAAGATAGATATTTAAGAGAAACTAGAATACAGTCAAGCAGCCTCAATTGTCCACATTAGATTAATTCATTAAAAAAAAAAACCACAACCCAGCTGTATTTCAGTTTCAGCCTTTATAAAACAGCCATTAGCACAGCTACTTACTCATCTACCAGAATAACTTTTGCACCAACTTGATAAGAATTTGATCAACAAAAAATACTGTAAGAATTGCTTACAATTCCTAAATAGACTATGGAAAAAACAAATCCTAACTTAATGACTCTTTCCAAATTTACAGTATTCCACTCACGACAGAAATGCATTTCACTTAATGGATCCTCTTTGAAACAAGGTCATATATTGTCAAATAAATTGCTTCCCAATTAATCAATAAGCTTGGGAAAAAAATCATCCAAGAAGTCCTATTACTGTATGCTCAAGTAACAAATTTAATTCCTTTTTTCTTCTTTTATTCCACAAATATTAGAATAAATGAGTGTGCAGACAGGAAGGTCTCCCAGAACATGGACTGTTAAGTGAATATCCAAAAATTAGAAGTATTCACATCAAAAATATGAATCTAAGAAAGAAGGAAATGTCTGAAGGAAAGAAAAACATATCTGATGCACAGGGAAAAGCAACACACCATATCATGTGACCATTATTTTCATCCAAGACTAATAAGCCTTTTTAATATCATATATTAAATACATGCAAAGAAGTACTCAGAAATTATATTAATAGAAATTGCTTAGCAACTTATTTCAAATAACAGACAAAGACAAGGAAACCACAAATCCTTCACAATTAATTAACAGAAAGATAACATACTCATAGAATAGAGGATTTGAATGAAATTATTGTCTTGCATCTCCCTGTTCAAGTTTCCATGACAACTTTTTTTTGCTCATGAATAGCAGGTTATGAAGTAGTACCAAAGTATGATTCAGATGTACTGTACATTTCATTTGAGTTTATAAAGTAAGAGCCTCTGTAAAGATAATACAAAATACAGGCTTATAACATTCATTTTACAAAGCACATCAGCATGCATTACAAAAGACACCATAATGGTGATGTGATAGTAATTATTTCAATTTAAACCCCTGACTGATGGCAACAGTGGCAAATACTGAAAAAACAAAATGTTAGACTAGTTGAGGTTCATCATTCCAATTCAACCCTACATTTACAAGATACTTAATTGCTGTATATGAGACTAGTCAAATTTATTTCAAATCTGAGCAAATTTTGCTTGCAACTGAAGTATCTCAATATATCTTGAAATTTTAATCTTGAAAACTGCAAGGAACTAAAACTCCTGTTAACTTCAACATATCAGTATATGAATGACCCACAGTAGACAACATTCTCATTGTGTGAGCTGTGTGTTAAATGAATAGAAAAAGTTTATGGTGAAGTAGCTTTTTTGTCCTTCTACTGACTATAGTGTCATTACATGGAAACTATTATACATAAATGTATGATCTGGTGTCTTTAGTACCTTTGTATCCAAAAATACCCAAACTTTTGAGGATGACAGGATTAAAAGAGATTAAGTTTATATAGCATGAGACAGGGAGCTCTGCAATACAATAAATGAGCTGACCTTTTTTTTTCAGGATAAATTATTCTTACAGAAAGTCCATTCTCTACCTGAGTTCAAAAATTTGAAAACCTCCTAGGATTAATAGGGTAGATTTAAAAGAAAGCACTTGCAATTATCACACAAGAAGTGTTCAGCCTTCCTCAAAGGACACATCTTCTTTTCTGTCTCCTGAAGTAGCTCTGAGGACAGGTGAGGAGACACATGAACTTGCCTTCTATGGCTTATTAACTCGGGCTCAGAGCCATGGTAATGAAGCTACATGATCTGCAGGCGAAGGCTGGCCCACTTCCAGGCAACTTTAAGTGCAGTCAGAGCAAACACATTAACTTTTGTATCTGTCCATAAAAATGCACTCACAGACAACATTTCAGATTCAGGTATTCATTCTGGTTGACTCAGTTTTTAGAAGCTCAACATGAGATACACCAGGAGAGAGTTTTAGAGATGTGTGTGCACATCTAGCATCATCTATGTTAACCCCCAGGAACAGAGCTGTTCATCTGAGTTTACTGGCCACATTTGAAAGACTGGCCACTGTCAGTGGTTTTCAACCTGAGGACTCATGCATTATTTCTAGCTGTGAAAACCAGACCTATTCTCAACAGGTTAAGGTTAAGAATAAAAGGCACANCTGTATTTCAGTTTCAGCCTTTATAAAACAGCCATTAGCACAGCTACTTACTCATCTACCAGAATAACTTTTGCACCAACTTGATAAGAATTTGATCAACAAAAAATACTGTAAGAATTGCTTACAATTCCTAAATAGACTATGGAAAAAACAAATCCTAACTTAATGACTCTTTCCAAATTTACAGTATTCCACTCACGACAGAAATGCATTTCACTTAATGGATCCTCTTTGAAACAAGGTCATATATTGTCAAATAAATTGCTTCCCAATTAATCAATAAGCTTGGGAAAAAAATCATCCAAGAAGTCCTATTACTGTATGCTCAAGTAACAAATTTAATTCCTTTTTTCTTCTTTTATTCCACAAATATTAGAATAAATGAGTGTGCAGACAGGAAGGTCTCCCAGAACATGGACTGTTAAGTGAATATCCAAAAATTAGAAGTATTCACATCAAAAATATGAATCTAAGAAAGAAGGAAATGTCTGAAGGAAAGAAAAACATATCTGATGCACAGGGAAAAGCAACACACCATATCATGTGACCATTATTTTCATCCAAGACTAATAAGCCTTTTTAATATCATATATTAAATACATGCAAAGAAGTACTCAGAAATTATATTAATAGAAATTGCTTAGCAACTTATTTCAAATAACAGACAAAGACAAGGAAACCACAAATCCTTCACAATTAATTAACAGAAAGATAACATACTCATAGAATAGAGGATTTGAATGAAATTATTGTCTTGCATCTCCCTGTTCAAGTTTCCATGACAACTTTTTTTTGCTCATGAATAGCAGGTTATGAAGTAGTACCAAAGTATGATTCAGATGTACTGTACATTTCATTTGAGTTTATAAAGTAAGAGCCTCTGTAAAGATAATACAAAATACAGGCTTATAACATTCATTTTACAAAGCACATCAGCATGCATTACAAAAGACACCATAATGGTGATGTGATAGTAATTATTTCAATTTAAACCCCTGACTGATGGCAACAGTGGCAAATACTGAAAAAACAAAATGTTAGACTAGTTGAGGTTCATCATTCCAATTCAACCCTACATTTACAAGATACTTAATTGCTGTATATGAGACTAGTCAAATTTATTTCAAATCTGAGCAAATTTTGCTTGCAACTGAAGTATCTCAATATATCTTGAAATTTTAATCTTGAAAACTGCAAGGAACTAAAACTCCTGTTAACTTCAACATATCAGTATATGAATGACCCACAGTAGACAACATTCTCATTGTGTGAGCTGTGTGTTAAATGAATAGAAAAAGTTTATGGTGAAGTAGCTTTTTTGTCCTTCTACTGACTATAGTGTCATTACATGGAAACTATTATACATAAATGTATGATCTGGTGTCTTTAGTACCTTTGTATCCAAAAATACCCAAACTTTTGAGGATGACAGGATTAAAAGAGATTAAGTTTATATAGCATGAGACAGGGAGCTCTGCAATACAATAAATGAGCTGACCTTTTTTTTTCAGGATAAATTATTCTTACAGAAAGTCCATTCTCTACCTGAGTTCAAAAATTTGAAAACCTCCTAGGATTAATAGGGTAGATTTAAAAGAAAGCACTTGCAATTATCACACAAGAAGTGTTCAGCCTTCCTCAAAGGACACATCTTCTTTTCTGTCTCCTGAAGTAGCTCTGAGGACAGGTGAGGAGACACATGAACTTGCCTTCTATGGCTTATTAACTCGGGCTCAGAGCCATGGTAATGAAGCTACATGATCTGCAGGCGAAGGCTGGCCCACTTCCAGGCAACTTTAAGTGCAGTCAGAGCAAACACATTAACTTTTGTATCTGTCCATAAAAATGCACTCACAGACAACATTTCAGATTCAGGTATTCATTCTGGTTGACTCAGTTTTTAGAAGCTCAACATGAGATACACCAGGAGAGAGTTTTAGAGATGTGTGTGCACATCTAGCATCATCTATGTTAACCCCCAGGAACAGAGCTGTTCATCTGAGTTTACTGGCCACATTTGAAAGACTGGCCACTGTCAGTGGTTTTCAACCTGAGGACTCATGCATTATTTCTAGCTGTGAAAACCAGACCTATTCTCAACAGGTTAAGGTTAAGAATAAAAGGCACATCTACCAGAATGCATTTCAGAGAAACTGCAAGGTGAAAAACACTGGCAGCCCTACCCAGGAATGTACTGTATTCACTGCCATGGAGCATCATCTCCCATGGACTGTAGTGAGACTTCTCATCCCACAGAGTCGCAGAAAAGACAAATCACGTGCAGAAATTTCTCTGCCCTCTATGTGTCTGTAACATCTTCCTCTAGGATTAAAGTTTTGTGCATAGCATTGTTACTTAGCTTTCTGTATCTGCACAGGGCATCTGTTTTCTGTTGTCTGGTGCTAATGAATGTTTAATCAGAAAAGATAGTCACCAAGCACTACTTCAATCTGTTGCAGAGAAATGCTGATTTCAAGTGTTTCAGTGTATTTGCCTGAGGCATCATTTGACTGTTGCCTTTCACTTGCGAATTTTTAGGCACTCTTAACCAGCTTGTTGTTATCTTCTGTCCTTCTCCTGGAGATTTTAAGGCACTAGAATAAAATTCTGTGAATAAAAAAGTACGTTTATCACCTCACCTCTGTACCACATAAATTCTTTCCCCAATAGTCTATACACACACTTTCTCAAGTGGTGTTAAGAATGGCTGATTTACTAACATAAGTCAAAGTCACAAGTAAGAGGTAGATAACATCCCAGTTCAGAACTGTGTTGATCAAGCTCAACACAAGAAAACAATATGAAGAAAACACAGAGCACAGCTGAGTCCCAAATAGCCAATCCTAGTGCTTTAAAAGCAAGCTCACTTGTTCTTTTATCACATATATAATTATATTATCAGTATTTCTGCCAAAAAAAAGTATATATTTTCAGCACAATACATAATAAGTGCCTCGATCTGGAAATTAATTCACAAAATGTATCAAATAGTATTACCTGTATTCACTCCATGATGAATTTCTGTGTGTGTATATGTCTGCAAAGGGCATTTAGCAAAACTGTACTGAAACAAAGAGTTTATGTTTTTATGGCAGGCACTTGAAGTACAATTCTGAGTGCTGAACATGCAAAGGGTCTTGCATAATCATGTAGAACTGTCATTCTTTACAAGACCACACACACAAGAAAGTCTTGCTCCTGCCAGGTGGAAAAAACTGCTCACTTTCCTCTCCATGTGCTTCCAGTCTCCTAGGGCCACAGTGATGACACACAGGGACCTTCCACAGCCCCTATTGACATTGCACACCACTCCATGCACAGCAGCTGATGCACAGCTTTTGTGCTACACATTCATGCAAGTTTATGTGCTGAGACACATAAGCTGCACAAATTGCATGAGCCATGGGTCATGATATTTGAAAGTTAACTACATTAGCTGTCTAGAGATGAGAAGGGCCCAGTCTCTGTGCAGAGCACATTCTTGCAGGCTGAGGTACTGCACCTCTCTCTAACTCAGAGGGAAATAATTCTGAAGGTGTTCAGTAACTCCCAGCATCCAGCCCAAATTTAGAAAAAAATATTGGCTCAGCAGTGGTGGAACCAGTGAGATCTTTCTCATACCCTCAGAAGAAGATACAATATTTAAGCTGGTCAGAAACAGCTGGCATAATACAGCTGTAAATTATAGTCAACAAGCTTTGGCGTCATGATTGTTTGGAAATTTTGCCTAAATATAGGCTATCTTCAGAATGAGAGTGACAAGGCCTGGCTCTGCACATCTTTAGTTTTATTTTCTTCCACTCTAGATACAGTAAGTCTTATATTAAAAAACTAAAAAAACACTTCACAAACTACTTTAAAAATACATTAAAAGCTTTTGATATTTTCATAGAGATAAAAACAAAAAAATTATAGAATCATAATTACTAAGGGTTCCACCACTTATGAAAGAAACTCCATCACTCCTCCATACTCTTAATCTGCCCAAAGTTGTATCAAACTCTCCTCATGATCTCCAGCATCTCCGTCAGGTGCTAGCATATATAACCAAGAAGGTACTTGTCCTGTAAAATGAAGTTAATGGAGTTGCATTTTTTTCTTCTTCTGAGAACAAGTGTCCTTTTTTAAAGTTGTGTAATCACAACATACTTAAATCACAACACTCTATGATGGAACAACTTTGCATAAAAAACATACAAGGATGTATGCTTGTATGCATATGCAAGGATAGGATTTTATCATGCAAAAATACAATTTGGTTTACAATGCAAAACAGTAAACCTTTATGAACTTTTCACAGATGATTTCAAAGCAGGCAAAAAGTTATGGCCAAATTTTCAATTCACTTGAGCCCATACATGTAAGTCCTCATCATCTTCTTGATAGTATACATGAGCTTCTGTTCAGTATTAAAGCACTGGAATTAAGATTATTTTCCTGTCTAGTGTAGTATGTTGCTGCCAAGAATGAGTCATCTTAAACACATGGCTTTTTATGTGGCTAGTCCTTGTTTTTTAAGTTGAGTAAATTAAGCTTTCTGCAATCCTGACCTGCTGTGGCCTCTTTTTAACATAACTGTTTATCTTTCTAAGATCAGATAATTATAATAGACAGATGCCTAGTTCCTGAGCTCACTTATATTTGTGTAAATCTGCAACTTTGCATCTGAGTTCAGTGGAGTTATTACAAGGGCAAAGTGACATAAATTTGCGAGTATCCGTTGACTAGAAACAGTGCTTTCTCTGGTGTTTTTTTAACCTATGCCTAAAATACAGCCATCCCTCTAAAACCCTCTAAGTTATGGCTTCCACACTAGCTCAGACACATGGCATGTATAGTGCTCTACAAAACAAACCAAACAAAAAAAAAAAAAAAAAAAAAAAAAAAGAAGAGAGGAAAGATGCCCAAGAAGTAATAAAATGATGTTCTGGTCCAATCTGCTATCCAGTTCATTTTTCTAGAGGTGGTCGGAAAACAGCTTGGTTATCTGATGCATTATGCAATAATTCCAGCAGTCAAGTGCGTTATACTGCTTCGTTAGAAGGTACTGTACTCTTAAGTCAAAAAAACCCACATACCAGTATTTTATTTTTCCTTCAGTAACAAACCTGTCTTTTATCTGAATGCTTTTCACACCTAAGCTAACTGGTTATCTGTTTTTACCTTCAGTTTTTAAACACCTATGTAACAGCAAGGTAAAGAATGTAAAAGCATGAGGACATGTTTTCAGATTACCTTTAACATTCAGATTTAATGGTATCCCTTTTCTCTTTATTTTCAAATCACTTACTTTCTTAGGCACAGGTCTTGTATTTATGCACATTTAACTTCAAGCACACAACTAACAGCACTTTTACCCTGCAGGCATCCAAGTAATCCAATGACACTGCTTTTACTAGCTCTAAACTACAGATCAGGCCTTCAGATAACAAGTTCTTTAGGCTGGAAATGGCATTTTTAAGGATTTTATTCACATCTATGATAGGAGGGCTCCATTCTTACCTGAGTCATCTGAGCACTACTGAAAATGGAGAGGTAAAGGGCAGAGATACATGAAAAATCAGCCTAGATGTAACAAGTTATTTCAATTTGGACCTTGGATGTTTGTTGGTTTATCTATGAAGAATTAAAAATGAGATGAGCTCCAAAAATAGAAAACTGTGTCCATGAGCAATTTAGGATTTGGAGAAACATCCAGAATGAGCATTAGGCTGTGCTAAAGTACATGTCTGGCTCAGCTTCAGCATCAATGCTTATCAGTCACCAGGGCTCCTGCCCACACACTCTGATTCCATTTCAAGGGCAAGTGAATGATCTGATGCTCACCTTCAGGGTTGTGTGCAGTGGGCAATGACCTATCTACCCTGCAGTCAGAGGTCTTCCTGGAGATGATACAAGCAGGCTTTATACAGGTAACTGCAATTGCAGCAATGTAGGGTTCTGTACAACCTGTCCCCTATAAATCAACACTTCTGCAGTACTGCACACTGCTAAGTCTACCTTATCTTTAATGCCTGAATGGCTCAGTTTAACAGTAACTTCCAGGTGTCTGCATAAGTGAAGGTCATACATTCCTCTACATGTGCAGGAAAGAAGAAAGTCAAGACTTAAGACCCAACCTCCTATCCCCCTAATGTACTTGTTTGTTCTGATTGAACATTATTAATTGTTATGTTTTAATATTCTCTAATGTTCCCCATGTAGATCTGGGCAGCCCAATACATTATCAGCTTGAAAGAAAGATCTTATTTAACATTTCACAATTGATCAATTTCTGCTTTGAAAATACCGATTTTCTCATAATCTAAAAGTGCAAGTATTACAGGGTGTTCTGTGGGCAGTAGAACTAACAAGATGGCTTCTTGTTGGGTTGTCCTTTGTTCTTTGCACCCTCTGACAACACCCTCACAAGGCAAGAAACAGAACATGCAGCTGCTAATATGCAACTGCATGCATGACTGTCGGCTAGCTAATGGATTCCCAGACAGAACATCTAACAGCTGAGTTGTCTTTTTTTCTCATGAGGGCTCCCACTTCTTCAAAGCCACTCATTTTCATTAGATTTATAGGAGTATACTTCACTCTAGGATTTATTTTTCTCCCCCTTGAAGTCAACTGAACATGTCCAAAAAGGTTTAATAACTATAGGAAGGCCTGGTAGCCTGATCGCAAAGGTTTAGTTTCCTTAGGACAAAAGGCTAAAAAAAAACTAACAAAAAAACAAACCCTTAATAACAGTAGAAAAGGAACTTAAATTTGTTCTTCCTCTGAAAAAAACTTTCTGGACAATAACTGGAGAAGTGATTAGGTCTTTCCGTTAAGCAAAGGTATAGACTGTAGGCTTTTTTACACTCTACTTCCATTAAGTGAAACAGCTGTGAGGCTTAAAGACTTCCTGGCAAGAGAGAAGTTCTAAAAAAAAATATTTGAAATGCAGAATCTCTAATACTTACCAGGTTTAAAGAAAACATATTATTATATACATTTGTGAGAGCCAGTCTCTGTGTTAGCTATGCATGTGTCCCTGCTGCTTGATACCTCCAGCACCAGTTATCTATTGTCTGCTTCTGGGCTGTAAACAATCCACAGGATACAGGACTATCAACTATTATTTACCCCATACTAGCACACTGCATAGACCTTTTAAGCTTTTTTGGTCCTTACAAGTATGACTAGCATTAAATACTACAGAAAAAATGAAAAAGCAGTGCTGATGGAGTAGATCTATAATTCTTTTAAGCTACTCCACTGCACAGCATACATGGCACACTACCCATCTTCAGCTTTTCACAGCAGTCTTTCTTTTATGTAAACACAAAAACCCAAAGATTTTTCAGTAACTTCAGACATTCCGTCTCTTACTCATTACAGAAAAAAAAAAACAAAACAAAACAGTAACTTTACTGCACACTACATTTGATAGCTTTTTTTCTGGAACTAATTGAGTGATAATATACTATTGCCCTTGTAGCCATATGCCAAGGAAGTTTCCTACGAAGAACTACAGTGACAGCTCTTTCAGAGAATCAGATCATCACAAATTCACGATATATACAGACCTATTCTCTTGGCTACTTATGTTCCTGCCCATCTGCTGGAGTGGCAAGGTGCCTGCTTGCAGACTGATGTGTCAGTTTCAATAAAGCAAAAATAACAATCAAAGAAAAAAAACAAGCTTTCAGCTGACATAATACTTCCATTACTCATACTTCCACAAGGAATCCCTCCTTGGTCACAGCAATACCATATGCTTCTTTCACACACCACCTAGTGACACTTGTGCCAAAATTCAGTGGTAGGAGAAAAGAAGACCATGAGTTCGCAGCTGCCGGGATGACAGACTGTATACAGCAGTGGAAACCTCAGAAGTACACTAAGGCAACGTGTGGTGTCTAAACATGTCACAAAGAAGCACAACTGGTATCTGTGGCTAGTAAAGGCATTAATCTCAGAAGTGTATCAATTGTAACTGAGATATTTCAATTTGTCTCCTCTAATTCCATATTAAAAATATAGTCTAAAATATTTTTTCAACTTGTGTCTCTTGGGCAGGTGTTTCGAACATTCTGTATTTATTATTCTCCTGGAACCTTCATATCAGTATGTCCACATTAAAATGAAGTAATTTCTGACAAGCCCAAATTTAGCATGGGATTTGAAAGGCAAACTGAGTTAATTCCTGTTTGCGTATAATGATGATAACAAACATTCACCAAGAGAGATTTTGCCTTTGTGCAGGAAGAGGGAAACTCATTGTTTTCAAAGGACTTACACAAGTTGGTATGCAGTAAGCAACTCCATGAAGAATGTACAAAAACAGGATTCAATGTATTCCTTTTAGACGAGCTGACTCCAAGGTTAGCAGGAAGAAAAGCTGGTTAATGCTTGTTTATCCTATCCTTCCTGAATCCAGTGAGAAGATCTGCTGAAAAACAAAAGCCTTTCTCATAGTTACTTCCTGGGACAGAGCAGGGTTTTTAACTTTGAAGTAAATGTAGTTTTGGGCAAAGTACGATCTCAAAATGCCATTAACTGGTTCCCAGTTTAGAGGCAAACTTCCAGACTAGCTCCATATATCTTAAGATTTTAACCATGTGAGATGGTTAATACAACACCACTAGGGAATTACATGTCAAGTTTGGAAATCTGCATTTATTCCAAACATTTAAATGACAAATTTGAACCTGACCAGGTAACAGCAGAGTCCTCCATCGAGAAGCCTGAGTGAAACAGCTAGGCCAATGAACATAGTGAAATAGTGACATCTATGTTTGAAAAATGTTTTCATATGGATATCAGGATGCTCTGAAAGACTTCCAACTTCATGCCTGTATTGACTCGTATGCTGAGGTCTTAGCAGGTAACAGGGCAGAACCAGGACTTGGCTGACCAGGGGTCAGATCCACAGAGGAATGTAAGCTCCACAATGCTGAGTGCACTACAGTGATACCATGTAGCCCTTGGCTTTGAAGTCTATCTCTCTCTCTACTCTGCAAAGGAAAAGTTAAATATTTCAGAATGAGCACCAAAAAAAACCCCAGTATTTTGGGCATGTACTACCTATAATGGTTAATAGAAAGACTACAACAAAAGTCTTGTGCTTCCCTTTCCAGAGTTTTTGGCATTGTATTTACCCCAGCCAGAAAGCATATCTGCAAAGAGGCATGGGTATTTGAGGGATCTAGCCCCTCAGCTGGCTCAGCCTGGTATGCAATCAGTGTGCATACCTTCATTGCAGCTGGGTATGTCCTCAACAGTTCCTGAACACCAACATCTTCTATAGAATGGACACCTGTCAGTGGCTGTTCTAGTCTAAGTTAAAGCCAACAGTTCTCAAGGACATGTGAAAACTTGTATCACATTTCCCTGGTGAATAAAGCTACGGAGGTTATTATATACATGCAACAAGAATTGAAAACCTATTTGTGTTGCAGTACAGATGAATGCCATGGTGTATAATTTATAATTCATAGCTCATAATTGCTCTTAGTGAATGGGACACATATTGTAGATTAATACTGACATTTTTCTTATTGCAGCCTGAAATAATCTTATAGTCTGCAATTTCCTAATTAAACAGGATGTGCAATCACAGTATGAAAAAAAAAAGGTCTGATTACTTTAGCCTATGTCAGGTCAAAATATTTTTCCAGTAAAACTACAAGGGTGAGAGTTAATGAGCAGTGTTACTGTAAAATAAAGTTAATGCTGCATATTAGCACCAGCAGGTATCATTACTTCTCAACTATTGCATTGCCTCACAACTAAATATTTCATTCTCTGAATCACACGGTGCTACCATCTAAAGAGAAAAATCTCCTGGGATTGTACCTACTACCCAGAAAGAATATACTAAAAGAGACTGAAACACGCAAAATATCAACAGTCATCAAAGAGTATCATAGAGGTGTATGGCAGAAGCGGAGGGAGAAAGAAGGAAGAAAATTGCATAGATTAAACTGATTTCCAATCCTGTCAGCTATTTGCAGCAAGCCAGCAAGCCAAAGCAATTTCTTCAACCTGTAGTTTCCCTCCAGCTGCCCTCCTTCCTGAGGGCTCGGTGGAAACAGGTCATAAGATGCACAAATTGTTATGGCAGCTGCCGCCTGCACCTAGCTGCCTCCTTTTGAAGGATCCCTCAAGAATTGTCACTGATTTATTTCAGATTTCTAGGAAGCATCAGATCTACCATATAAGCAGAAGAGAACTGTGTAACTGTTTTTTCTGGTCAGGACCTGAGAAGTACAGCTCACTGCTACCATTAGGAAAAACAACACTGCTCACTGACTAGAAAAATTTGCCATCAGGCAAACACAGGTATGTGTCAAAATTTTCTGTGTTTAAAAGGCCACCTCTTCTTTCCTCATTTGTCCAAATTAAGCACTTCCTAAGCATATCAGGACTAAGAACTTCTAGCAGGGACTCACAAGGACCAGAAATGGAAATGTCAGAACACTACAGAAAAGTCAAGATGCAAGACTTAAAAGTGTCATTCATTGACTTTTTTGACGTGGCCATTTTTAAATACGCTTCTCACCAGAAACTTGGTGTGTCTGCTCCACACATCCCTATGTTTCCAGTTCCCCTGTTTTACAGTGACACAGAAACGCAATAATTTACAAGATAAGTCATTTGTATATAGAGAGCAGCTCTTACAGTAATGATATGTCAGCGCCCTTTTCAGTGTGAGAAATGCAGGCAGTGCAGTGAGTGCAGATGGAATTGTGACAACCTCTTAAACCTGTACAGAACCAAAAGGCAGAACACTGACGCACTGCTCTGCAATGCAACTATGGGCTCCCTTCTGGCAAAGCCAGAGGAGCCACGATTACAGAACATATTTGCCAGGAAAATCTACTGGTAATATGAGAACCCAGATGTCCTCTCCTGGTTATCTGGACAAGAACGAACAAGACTTTTTCTGTACAACAAACCTGGGATCTTTTCCACTCCTTTTCACTAGAAAGTGAAGAACAGGGAAGAAACAAGTAGGTAGCCCTGGACCTGTCCAAGGGATTCTGTTAAACAGAACACCCCCTAAAAAAAAAAATCAGGATACTGTAATCTTTCTCACTGTTGTCCTGCCAATTTCCACAGGGCAAGAAGAACAACCTGATTCCAAGAAAACAGAAAAAAAAAAAAGAGTCAAGCAAAACCTAGAAGCCATACTTCAAATGTGCCCAGTACCAAATGAACTAAACACCCTACTCCTGGCTAGCATGCCATAAGACTGAATTTCTGTGGGAAAAAAGAAAACTACTTTCACAAACCACCCTGTAAAGCTACCAGCACTACCACTGCTACAGTGGTAATTTAGAGAAACAAATAGTTATTGTGTTTACTCTGTGCCCACCTTGACTGAGCGTCACAACAACAAATAAACAGTTCAAAGCCATAACAATGCTGACAAGGATGAGTGGGTGTATGTTTATGTTAACTAACCTTTTGAAAATGAAAGCTTTCTCTAGAAGGCATGAATGTATCAGGAATTAGAGTTAACTTTTCCAAAACAAGTGCAGTGTATATACCATATACGGAGCAAGAGAGTGCCAATATACACACAAAACCCCTTGCTCTGAAAACAGTTAGTCCTCCTACACAAAAATTAACAATCCTTTGCCTTCACAATGGCCACATTCTTACAAGCAGAAGCTGGGGCAGGTTCATCTACCACCTCCACAGAGCAGCTGAGCAGTTCACACCAGGCTGCTGAGCACAATTGTGGACACTCCATACCAGGAACTAACACATAATTTTCCTGCACCAGTTTCAAGTTTTCTTCTTCACTCCAGACTAAATAGATTAGAGACCTAAATAGAATAGAGATCTGCTGTGGAGATCTCTGCACCAAGCAATTCCCACACTGACTTTCTGCGGCTTTTTCAGTAAGTGTAAGAATTATTTATATCTACCTGTGGAAACATGTTAACCTAAAAGTACATTTAAGTGGGCAGTCTGTACCGACACCCAGATTCACACATTGGTAAATAAGTCGTCTTTCAGGGATGCTCAGAGTGTCTGAAAATCTGGTTTACTAACTGATTTGCCTGATCCTGGATTAGGTACTTCTTGTACTTGTATCTGCCAAACTTTCAGTCCTAGAAATACCACGAAAGAAACTGGATTCACATCAGAGGGGCTCAAAATCTTCTTTTCCTCCAGCATAACCTAGTCTATTGCCTTGTTCATAGTGAAAGAAACCATAGAACAGAGAGGAAAAACCCTTCATCCTGAGGAAAAATCTCCCAGTGTAATCCAGCAGACGAAGACTTGTGATACAGAGCAGCTATAGAAATTTCTGAAAGAAAAATGTATCACACACTTAACAGAATTATTAAAGCACCAGTATTTTACTGCGTTTTATAATTAAACATAGTTAGTTATTCAGACTACCAACAGAATCTTAGAGGAACTTCAGAATAGACTGCACAAGTCAGCTGAATAGGTAAATACAATGGCAAAGAAGTTCAGTAACATCAAATAAGAACTAAAATACTCTGGAGAAAAAAAATGATGGTTAGGAGTCCTAAAATGTTTCCAATAAATAGTATCAGTTCTGAAGGAAACTGACATGCTACTGTAGCCCAGTGAAGACCTTCATTCAATGAATAGGTGCTGTGTTATAGATGAAATGAGACACTAAGTCCCACTTAGATTAATTAAATGTTTATTAAGGTAGGAAAGCAAAACAGCGCTGGGCGGCCCGGGAGACGCAGCTCCACCAAGGCTCGTAAAATTCAAGCAAGCTGAGCAACCCTTTTATCCTTACAGAGGTCAATTTCGTCATCTTCGGTGTGTCCCCCCCCTCCCCCC
>VZTO01024157.1:146337-160068 GCA_013400615.1 Syrrhaptes paradoxus
GGCAGTTTCGATAGAAAAGATCAGCTATAAATTTGGCTTATACAAACATTCTTCTTATACTATCAATTAGTTCAAGGTTTAAACAAAGGCACATATTATTATGATAACATAACATAGCGGTTTTACTGTTTGCTTAAGATAACACATTTCTATAGTATTGTGGTTTAACTCTTATCTAGACAAGATGCTCCCCTGCCTGGTGCAGCGACAATGTTTGTCTTCACTTGTCTGAGTGAGAACGTCTGTCTTGCTTCACTTGTCTGATCAGTAAATTATCTCTGGTCATTTATTACATGCTGTTAGGAAGAGGATAGGAAACATTACTGAATGGGAGATGGGACAATAATAAAAATAGCGTAGTACTTCTGTAGAAACCAGCAGTGTAGGCTCAGCTGGAATTTTGTATGCCATTACCAGGCATTCTACATCAAAACAGATGGAATTATTTCCTAACAACCTCTGCAAAACTTAATAACAAAAAAAAAAAAAANCTACAGGTGACTTCACATTGACCTATTGCTAGCCCTTCCCCTAAAAGACAAGGTACACTGCTAGACAGATCACTGCTGCACTCAAGTAATTCCTGTGATCCTAGCAACTAGCAGAAACTTGGTGCTACTGCCTTCGCCCTATTCCTCGGCATTCTTGGCACTACACTGACCTCTGGTGGGTTGCAGGAAAGAAATCGTACAGACACGAAGCAGATACAAAGCCAAGGAAATCACACCCTGAAACTTTGTTAGGAATTCAGCAAAAGGCGTGCAAAAAGCCTGGCGCTGAAAATGCTCCAGAACACTTAAGACAACAGGGCAGGAGCAATATCGCACTAATGACTCACTGTTCACAAAGCACTTTAGAGATATTTCGGCTTGTACTCACAGTGCTCCCTTGAGATACTCTCTTTATCAGCTTGTGTTAGGATTTCCTAGGATTTCCTATAACATCACTAAAATGTTGTGTACACAGCAGCCCCTTATTCTATATGAGGAAAAGGAAGAGAAGCATAGGTGGATCTGCAAGCTTTCTATGCAACACACATCCCAAACTAAACTGTGTATGTTAAACTCTAACCTTTCTTGGCTCCACTAAGGTTATACGTAACTATTTTTCTCTATTTTTTCTATTGTTACACATTTTAATTCCACCCAAAGCCAAATCATTTGTTTTTAGGAGTTCTGACAGTTTCAGTGACCTGTTTTGTGGCATGTTGCCACAAATATTGGCACTGGCAACACTCACGAAGCAGTTAATTGACGCTGGGAACAGGAACAAGAGGCCACAAGCCGGGAAGGGCAGGAACTGGTTTTCCCACTGAAGAAAGCACAACAGGGGAATTGTACCCTTACAGGTTAGTGTTGGAATTCACTCAGGAAAACCAAGGACACACCCAGACAGAGTGGAACAAAACAAGACATTTATTACAAATTCAGGTTTTGACAGCTTATTAGTGTCCCAGGAAATCAATGACTACTGAAAGGGAGAAGGAGCTNCTGAAATGCTCTCTTCCATAGAAAACCGGTAAAACTTGTAATAACGTGTAGAATAATGATGTCACCAATCTTGGGAATTTTTTCATTCTGCATCATAATACAAGAATGTACAACTGAATAAAAGGTGAGAAACTGAATATCAAACTATTTTTTCAACACCCTTTAAAAGATATAGCAAGCTTCATGCTTTTGGAGTTGAGTAAACATCTAACAGTCTCACTGTCTACAGGTGACTTCACATTGACCTATTGCTAGCCCTTCCCCTAAAAGACAAGGTACACTGCTAGACAGATCACTGCTGCACTCAAGTAATTCCTGTGATCCTAGCAACTAGCAGAAACTTGGTGCTACTGCCTTCGCCCTATTCCTCGGCATTCTTGGCACTACACTGACCTCTGGTGGGTTGCAGGAAAGAAATCGTACAGACACGAAGCAGATACAAAGCCAAGGAAATCACACCCTGAAACTTTGTTAGGAATTCAGCAAAAGGCGTGCAAAAAGCCTGGCGCTGAAAATGCTCCAGAACACTTAAGACAACAGGGCAGGAGCAATATCGCACTAATGACTCACTGTTCACAAAGCACTTTAGAGATATTTCGGCTTGTACTCACAGTGCTCCCTTGAGATACTCTCTTTATCAGCTTGTGTTAGGATTTCCTAGGATTTCCTATAACATCACTAAAATGTTGTGTACACAGCAGCCCCTTATTCTATATGAGGAAAAGGAAGAGAAGCATAGGTGGATCTGCAAGCTTTCTATGCAACACACATCCCAAACTAAACTGTGTATGTTAAACTCTAACCTTTCTTGGCTCCACTAAGGTTATACGTAACTATTTTTCTCTATTTTTTCTATTGTTACACATTTTAATTCCACCCAAAGCCAAATCATTTGTTTTTAGGAGTTCTGACAGTTTCAGTGACCTGTTTTGTGGCATGTTGCCACAAATATTGGCACTGGCAACACTCACGAAGCAGTTAATTGACGCTGGGAACAGGAACAAGAGGCCACAAGCCGGGAAGGGCAGGAACTGGTTTTCCCACTGAAGAAAGCACAACAGGGGAATTGTACCCTTACAGGTTAGTGTTGGAATTCACTCAGGAAAACCAAGGACACACCCAGACAGAGTGGAACAAAACAAGACATTTATTACAAATTCAGGTTTTGACAGCTTATTAGTGTCCCAGGAAATCAATGACTACTGAAAGGGAGAAGGAGCTACAACCATTTCTACTGCACGGTCCTTGCAGAGTGAGACTGAACTTTGAATGTAGTCGGATTGTTAACTTCACTCTCCCTTTCATGTGGTGGTAAATTTATAAGAAACTAACATAATTAACATGACGTTTCCAGGGGAAGAAAAAAAAAAAAGCCCTCATCTGAGGATGTCAGTTGCCAGCTGTTGAATTATACTTTGGAAATAGGAAATAAGAGTGAATGAAGACAGCATTACTGCTGTGCAGTACTTTCTAGAATTAAAGTAATGCCATCAAAAGCCTAAATAAGGCTCTTTTAGTGCTAACTTGTCAGAAACTTCTCAGGTCTGATAAGATACTTCAGTGATACAAAGAGGCCTTTTGGGCATGCCCAACAAGTGCTCAACAATATTTAAACAGAAAGGGAAAAACCTCAGCTTGGGTAGCTGGTAAGGCTCACTTCAGTCCTGGGTTCTAAGCAGCCCAGTGGAGCTGGGAAAGACAACTCCTGTCCGCACCTACTTGGAGACACAGGCACCTCACTGCCGGAAGACTGCAGTGCCACTCACAAGCCGGTTTTATGGATTTAAAAGAAAATTGTGGAGAAGTACACATCAGTAAGCACAGACATTATCACCGCTCCCTCACATGCTTTCTCCATTTGGCAGGACACCACATAGTGCATGCAACACTTAGTGGGTCTTTTGCCTAGCCAGATGATGATCTTTCACAAAATCTTCATTAACTTAATATTTCTGTATCACTTTTAACAAATTTGGCTGGAACCAGCTTAAAAAATATCATCAACACAAAGTAAAATAATTTCAGTGATGAAATCATTAATCATATATTTCAGAAACCAAACAGAAAAAAATGTCTCACTATTAAATTCAAAACCAAAAAGGCTGAGTGTCTCAAGGCTTTCACTAGGTAGGTAAGCTTTTCTGTCTTAGAAACTGCAGGGTCAAGTTCTCTCCTTGTGCCTGGTGTCTAAGCTGACAGACTAGAATACCTTAGCCACTCCATGCCGCATGTCAGTGGTTTAGCTCAGATCCCCCATAAGAGGCCATGAGAGCTACAACAGGGCTTAGTAGCAGAGCAGCTAACCATGCAATAGCATGCAGTAATCTGTGGTAGAACAACAAGGCAGACTGCTGGGACAGCGATGTCTTAACCTGCCAAAGCACGATTTGCAAGCACCTTCTGTTAATGCTCCTAGATACTTAAACGTGGCAGCAAGGTATCTGTTTCTACCTCAAGAGGATACTTTTGTCCACCAGATCATTAAGAACTATTGTTAATTATGCCCTCAATTTACCAGGTTCTGGTTTCATGAGAACAGTTACAACAAATAAAATGTTCATGGATTCAGCAATTTGGACTCATTCTGATCATCTAGAATAGAGCCCACAGAAGTGCCTGACATGAAGTCATTCCTTTCTGAATGATACTGTCACTTTCAGAAAAATCACAGCCTTGATTAGACTAAGTCAATCAGATTTTTTAAAAAATCAGAAATGGGGAATCACTTCCTGTCCTTTGTAAATCATTCCATGGATTATTTTCACTGTCTCACAAGTTATTCACTAAGGAGAGGAACCACAAGATTTGTGAGTGACATCCTTAACCCATGTCTATCACATGAAAATCATTTTTGTCATTGTTTCCCTATGGTATCCAATTGTTTGCGCAAGTTTGTGGATGACACCAAGCTGACAAGCTTGAGGGAAGGGATGCCATTCAGAGGGACCTTGACAGGCTTGATGGCTGGGTCCATATGAACCCCATGAGGTTCATCAAGGACAAATGCAACGTTCTGCATCTGGACTGGGGCAATCCCCTGTATAAATACAGACTGGGGGATGAATAGATTGAGAACAGTCCTGAGGAGAAAGACTTAGCGGTACTGGTGGATGGAAAACTGGACATGAGTCAGGAATGTGCGCTTGCAGCTCAGACAGCCAATTGTATCCCAGGATGCATCAAAAGGAGCATGGACAGAAGGCTGGGGAAGGTGATTCTGTCCCTCTAATTGTCTCCGATGAGAGCCCACCTGGAGTGCTGCATCCAGCTCTGGAGTTCTTAGTACAAGAAAGGCATGGACCTGTTGGAGGGGGTCGAGACCTTATTGTGGCCTTTCAGTACTTGAAGGAAGCTTATAAGAAAAATGTAGAGAGGCTCTTTACCAGGTCCTGCAGTGACAGGACAAGGCATAATGGTTTTAAACTAAAAGAGGGGAGGTTTAGACTGGACATAAGGAAGAAATTCTTTACTATGAGAGTGGTGAGGCACTGTAACAGGTTGCCCAGACAAGCTGTGGATGCCCTGGAAGTGTTCAAGATCATGTTGGACAGAGCAATTGAAAGATATCCCTGTCCGTGGCAAGGGGGTTGGGCTAGAAGGTCCTTTCCACACCAAACCATTCTGTGTTCCTATGCTTCAGTAACAACTTCTGGGGACAGCTGAAAGGACCAAGTATTTCATATAATCAGTTAGTGTTTTATAGATAGAATGCTTTCTCATGTAGCTATTTGAGCTCTCCTGTATCCCCAGACAAAAATAACAAATGTCACAAACATGAAATGGTTTTTATTCACAATACAGTTCAAATAGGTAATCAAAGTCTGGACTAGTTCCATTTGACTTAAACTTCTGTCCAGGCAGCTGCCCATGAGCTACAAAACAACACTTGTCTGTATCTGCAAAATGGACTAACAGATCTGTGCTGATTTACTAGCTTGACTGTCAGCAACAATCTCATCAGTGTCCTCTGTAAGACAAACTATTTCTGTAATTTAAGTATCACTTTAGTCAAAGTGCTGATGTTTATGCATGCGTAAGTTAGGCTTGAGGCAATGCTTAAGACAATCTTCTTTATGTAGAAAAGAGAATTTTGAACGACAAGCCAAAGCTACTGAAGGTGAATTTGCTTAAAATTAATGTTAACATTTATCAGTTTTGCTACAAACTTAAATACAGCACTAATACACCCTCCCTGTTTTAGAGATATGCCTATGCATTATGACACAAGAACTAATTTCTGTAAAGCAAACTCAGCCTAAATTGCCAAAAGAAGAATCCTGCACTCCTGCAAATCTGTACACTGCTCCAGAATCTGTGAGTGGTGACATTTGCTTGCCCCTCAGCTTTTTCTTGCATATATGTTTTTTCCCCAGCTATCAAGGCTGCAATGAATCATGCCTCTTCTGTTCCACTTGGGCATCTAGCAGCCCTTTTATGACCTCCTGTAGTTTAGCTAAGATGTCACACATCAGGCTATCCTCCAGAAATGACGTTGCAACTGCACAACACATAACCGCTCTCTCTGCTATTCCCAGTAGGTAAAAGAGCTACAAGAAGCAAGCAGGCCACAGCAGCTGTAAGAAGCAGAACAAGAAAAGCAGCTGAGAGAACCATACAGGTCTCAGGTTTCCTTACAGCTAGTACTAGCCTCATTCTGTATCTCACTGCTTTTTCTCCAGACCTGGTCCCAGTTTGTAGTCCTGGTGTAATTGCTCTAGTCCCGTTCTCACAGACTTACAAACATGGTATGTACAGCCTCCACTTACAGGGTCAGCACAGCTGGGAACTGTGCACCCAGCCTTGAGCCTGTGCCAGCACTGCAGAGCTGGATGCCCAGGGCTTTTGCACACTTGACATACCTTCTCTGAGGCTGGTTGCTTTGCACGTGCTCCTCCAGCTGGGGAGCAAACAGCAGAGCACCACCGACACGATCACACACGAGTGTGATCTCACACCAGATCAGGATGTTTATGTGCAGCTGCCTCACGATGAACCTCATCACCCTTCCGACAACAGCTGCCACAAAAACGCAGATCCAGCGTGCTCGCAAGGGAAATCCAGCGCAGCCTGTGAGCAACAAGGATCACCTCCCACCAGAGGGTGCTGCCCTGCAGGACCCCGAGCCTGCAGCAGGGAAGCTTAACCGCGGGACAGCTTCAGGCAAGAGAGACGTTGTCTGTGGCAGCTTAACTGCCCCGGACAGGCCATGCCGGCGAGGGCCTGCCCAGCTGGCTGGCGTAAGCACGCCGCACGCACGGCAGCCCCTGGCCACAGGAGAACAGTCACACCGGTACATGTCCCGCCGCGGCGTGGAAACAGCCTCCCTCTCCTGCCCCGCCGCAGCCACCACCCGCCGCGGGCGGCTCCTCCTCACTCCCCACCGCCCCCTCTCGTCCTGCGCGCAATGTTCGGGAGGGGCACTGCGCAAGCGTAAGCAGCGGGGGTGGGGGGCAGCGGAGGAAGAGGGGTTGCTGGCCCACCCCCTCTCCGTGGGATGCCTGCATCGCGCAGCTGGCGGGGGGCAGTGTTGTCCTGGACCGGGCCGCCTTGCTCCTGGCAGGCTCGCCTGCTCGGGACTCCGCCTGCTGAACGATCGAGGGGGAGCTCTCGTGTCTGCGGAAGACCCACTACGCTGCGTCTGCCCTGCGAGAGGAGCGGGGGCGTGTCGCCCGCCGCGCCACCCCCTCCTCACGGGAGCATTGGTTCGCCCCTCTCGAGGCACGCTGGGAGTAGTAGGGGCTGCTGGTCTCTCCCTCGGCGTGCGCGGAGCTAGTGGGTGGTGGTGGTGGGAGGCGGGAGCCAGCCCGCCGTGGCGCCTGAATAGGCCGGAGCCTGGCCGGCCTCTGCTAGCGGCCGCCGGGCGGGTCACGGTGCTCGCTGAAGAGGTTGTTCGGGCTGCAGCGGGCGGGGCGGGGTCCAGGGCGGGCTGAGCCGGCGGCAGGAAGGGGCAGCGGCGGGCCTTGAGGCGTTCTCCCCGTTGTGGAGGAGCTGGAGCGGCTTGGGGCTGGAGTCCCGGCGTGTGCGAGGAACAGCCGTGCCGCTCCAGCGACCGAACGGCCTCTGCTTCCCTCTTGTTTCCTTGACTCCATGAAGCAGAGCACTGAGTGGAGCGGTGGCCCTGCGTCCTTTGGAGGTTCTAGTTTTGAAGGTTTCTGTGTAGGCTTCTCGCTGCTGCTGGGGAGGACTCTACAAAAGCTCACTTGTTGGAAGAGCAAGTTTATGTTTGTGTTGAACTCTTTTGGACAGGCTGTTGCCATGCGGCCAGCACTGCACAGTATCCCTTCATAGAAGGGCTACCCGTTTTAGAATAAAACCTTTTTAGTAATGCGGAAAAGATGAGTGGGGCTGTCACCGACTTTTTGATGTTTTCCGACTTGTTGATGGGTTTCCACATAATTCCTGGTTGCTGTAGCAGGTCACTGGAACTCGTGTAATAGACGTCATCTTAAAAGTGTCCCGATAGGGATGATTGGGGATTTTGTTTTCAGGGCAGGGAGAGGGATGGAGGAGCTGTGTGCAGAGTGAGTCTGCTGTGTACCTCGGTTGTTCTTCCAAGTGAAAGTGTGGTGTTCTTTCAGATGAAAGCAACAGAAGTCGGTCGATGGCCTAAGCAAGCACCAACGTGACCACAAGGTGTCCCAAGATCGTGGTGTGCTCTTCTTATTAAATGTTTACTCTGTATAAAACATGATTTACTTGTGAATTTTTTAGTAGTTGCCTGCTGATGAATTGATCTTTTTCATATGCTGTTAATTTCATTTTGCAGAGATAATCAGTATTAGTACTTGAATTTTTGCCTTTGTGTTGCCCATTCGTTCCTGTCCAGAATGAATGTGGTGTCAAAAAAGGCAAACAAGAATTCTTGCTCAGACTGTTTAGGGAGCTGGTTATTTACCTTTCTCCTCCCTGTTTTTGCAAGAACAAAAAAAAGCAATCTGTAGAACTTACGTGGTTGAGCAGTTAGGTAGTAGATTTTATGCCTCGGTCTTTTTAAATGAAGAATCTGTCAGTTATTAAAAGAGGAAAAACTGAAATTATAATGACCACTTTTAGCATTGTTTAGCTGTCCTGTCTGTCATGATAATTTCTTACATGTGTGCTGCAAGTAATAAGCATATAACATTTCAGACTTGTGGCCTCTAGTTTTTCTATTACAAAAAGATATCTACAGCTTTAGAATACTCAGCTACAGAAAAGGTGAAAATTTTCTTTAATGGGGGAAAAGAATGTCTTTTGCCTTTGTGCATTTGCCTTTTTGTTATTTATGTCTGGGGTCAGAAAGGTATAAAGAGAATCCCTCTGCAAGACTATTTGGTATTGGATAATGATGTGTTCTACTCTTTTGCTGTGCATAGTCTTTCCTTGATGCACTTTTGAAAGCATAAAGCATGCTTTAATACTTCTGGCCACAACAGCTCTTACCTTGGGGTAGGGGGGGTGTGTTCCTACCAGAATGCTGAATGCTATGAACACTTCTGACAGAGTTCTGGTGTGTTTTTCTGCAAGTTCAGGAGCTTATGGAGATAGTCCTGTGTGGTGAAAGCCTCTGAGCTTGAGAAGGCCATGTAGGAAAAAGTTACAAAGTACTGGTTGCCCAGCTGTCCTGCAGCTTCCTTCATGAGGTGGGCGACAATAATTTCTTGTGCAGCTGTGTCCTTCAGCTTTGTCTTATACTGAAGCAGACCTTCTGTTGAAAAATAAGTTTGGCAAAATTACTTCAGAGCAGAAATAAGAATTTAAACATTGAGGGTGAGCTTAGCCTGATGGCTATGTTCACATATACAAAAGCAAAGTCGAAACTCTAAAGTAAAAAGTGTGGTGTGAGTGGTTTATTAAAAGTAGTGTGTGGCTGCCAGTATGTCCAAGGAGAGTCTGTGCTTTTCCATGTTTGCTTTTTGGGGGATATACTGTGGAGCAGTTCAGAATACAAGGACTGAAAATGTTCAAAGACTGACAAAACATGAAAGTTCATAATCTTATATGTAAAATGCTGTTTCACTGGAAAGTCTTGGAAAAGCCAACACTACTGAAAAGTTGAGTAGAGCAAGTCAGCATGGTATTCAGTGGTACAAACAAGGCATTAATAAAGATTGCTTGTATTATCA
Organism: Syrrhaptes paradoxus; assembly: GCA_013400615.1. Taxonomy (NCBI): domain Eukaryota; kingdom Metazoa; phylum Chordata; class Aves; order Pterocliformes; family Pteroclidae; genus Syrrhaptes; species Syrrhaptes paradoxus. The sequence continues at coordinate 155,933 of VZTO01024157.1, forward strand.
AAGATTGCTTCAGTGCTGAAACTGTGGTTTGTGCAACCTCAGTACCGAAGGGCATGACAAGTAATCCAAGTCTTTGAAGGCAGGAACTTCTTGGTCAGGATTGGAAATGTGTATGAATGATCCAGTACAGAGAAATCATTATGATAACTTACCTGCATTTCGGGGTATGCAAACCATACTGAGTAAACTATTAGACAGCATACTCTACATGTATAGAGACTAAAGCGAAGGTGAACTTTGGAATGCAAACTTAAGTTTCAAGTCAAACTGAAGAAATGACTGACTTGTAAATAGGGGTGGCAATATTACACCACATGCTCGAGAGTGATGTTCCTGTTGAATACTTTGTGCAGTACTGAATGACAATTAAAATGCTGGAGTATTTTTTTAGCAACAGCAGCTTTCATATGAATATGATCGGATTAGTTGTTCAGATGCAGGAAGGTACAGCAGTGATGAAGGGTAGACTGAGTTGAGTAGAAAAACCAATAAAAGACATCCTGCTTGCACATCCTGTGCAATTACACCTCATTTAAACCTCATTATGCAGGACACAAAAACCCTAAAGTATCTTTTGCGTATTTGTTTGCATTCTTGTTTTTATTGTTTCACTGATGCATCTAGCTTTCCTAAAGACATAGTAAAGATGAGGGTGCTGAGACACAGTGCTGCACAGTGGTATTTTCAGGGAAGAACTGTAAATACTGTGCAAGAAAACTTGGAAGTTACGGAGAAGTTTTGGAAAGAATCGGGGTGGCATTTGGCACCCATTAATGAGTCTTGGATTATTCAGGCTTTTGAATGATAAAACAATTTTGTTGGCTTTTTTCCCACTGTGTTAGAGATTTTGGATAATATGTACAAACGACTAAAGAAGAGAAATGTTGTGTAATTGTGTGGTGTCGCAGCTTTCAAAATGTGATTGCAGCTCTGGGAAAGCAGACTGATTGGTAGCTGCTCACGAAGACAACATGACAAGCTCTTAGGCCAAGCTGTGCAAACTGATCTGAGTCAAGTTCTGAAAGAAGTTTGTGACCCAATAGTTATCCATGCTGAAGACAGATGTTCAGAAAGTGGTTTCTCAGCAGCTACCACACTGGTTCATCTGGAGTTGCGTAAAGGATATATGCTATTTCCTGATGAAAAATTACTCGAAAGTAACTTTTTGGGAAAAATTAAACTGAAGATGGTTCGGTAGTTTGCATGAACATGCACATGTTCATACAAAAGTGAACTTGAGTGATACAAGATCCACTACATCACTGTTGGTTTCCTTGCAGGAAAGAACGTAAGGGAAATCTCCAGAGAAGTGATGAAATTCCTTTAAGTTGGTCACAATGTCCTTGAAAATACTAGAATCAGGAAGTTTCATGCATTGAAATGTGGAAATCTGCTTGAGCAACATCAAAAACACGGAGTGCTTGATGCTAGTGAAATCCGTCCCAGATCTTTGGCACCATAGTCACTGAGGGTTTTTGCAAGGCTGAAGATTAAGATGGGCATTCTCTTTATATGAACATGTCAGACATTGGGAAGAGAAATGCATATGTAATCCACTAGGAGTAATGTATCTAATAATAGGGCTGTTACTTGTTTTTTAACATAAAATTACTAAATCTTGTCTTTCTGTTATTGGCTTAACCATTCTCTTTAACTGTTGTATAATGCCCATATAATGTATGTGTTACATGAGTTACTAGTACAAAACTTTCTATTGATTCCCACCAGTGAGAAGGTGTTGATACTGCCACCAGCTTGTAATTAGGATCTGAAATCTTGCTTAGCTGGGCAAAGTGCCTCTCTTGCAGCGTCTGAGTATTTTTTCCAAAAGGATGAGGGGGAAGCTGATCCTTGTAGCTTTGTGCCAGTCTCAAGAATCTATAGGATGTTACTGAAAACAGCTGTGTGCTACATGTGTCCAGTCTCACGTTGTGTTTACTTTTTTCCCTAGGAAGAATTGTTAGAACCAGCCTGAGACCAGTGGCAGTCTGTGCAAGACTACTCCGTAAGAAACAAAAAAACTGTTTAAAAGATGGAATATTAAGCCTGCCTGTAGTAGCATAAAGTGCTTTTAACTGTATTGGGACAGTGTCTGGTAATGTTTATGTAGACCAAAAATAAAGATTTATGTTTCTGTTCTCAGAGTTTCTAGCTTTCCCAAGCTATAATAGCAGTTGCTTCTGTTTGACAGTTATGACTTCCTGTATATTGTTTTTGGGATACCAATTAACCCCTTTAGACTAAATAAAACCTAGGAGCTATTAAGTGGGTGGGAGGTGATTTCTGAAACTGTGGTTTTCTGTAGTACTTGGAGATTGGGTTAACTGAGATTGTATTGTGGTGAAGAAAAGTAGAAATTAAAATTTGGCAAACCCGGGTTTAAAATGTAGCAGGAAAGGTATTTTCATATAAAACTGTAAGCTTGGTTTATTATTACTTTGATCAGCTGCACAAACTTCAACCAACTTGAGGTAGAATGAAATAACTGTAGGGATCACAACTGGAATTCCTGCTTGTTTTTTCAGGAAGACTTCCCATAAATAATTTTGTCCAAAAAGCAAGTGCTGAAATTCACTACTGATTTTTCAGTAGTGAATATATGCAAATTACTAATGCAAAGTCTAAGTGGAGGTAGGTTTTTAGTTTGTCAAGAGAGAAGGAGGTTTAGACAAGAGTAATTAATTTTTAGTGATCCAGCATGTAATTATTGGATGCACTTGAAAAGCTTAGAGTTCTGCTAGGGATTATATTCCCTGAAAATACCATCTGTTCTGGAGTTTTGCTCATAGGTCTTTGTTCTTAAAGTTCAAAACTGTCAGGAGAAGCTTTTAAGACTTTTTTTTTTTTTCACTCTTCAGAGCAACAGCTAATGCCAAGTTTTCATGATGGCCATCTAAAATGTTCATTCCCTTTCAACAAGAAAAACCGCAAAACCTGTTTCACAGTGTGGTGGAAGAAATAAAAGGTGAGGTAGGGGGAGGAGTAGGTGGGTGTAAGGGGTGATAATTACTAAAATAGTACTGCTAGTAAACATTGTGTGGGCTTAAGCATTAGGACTGCCTTTTAGTTTTTGTGAGTGGCTAATTGGACTGTGCCTTTGAAAAACNGGCCATCTAAAATGTTCATTCCCTTTCAACAAGAAAAACCGCAAAACCTGTTTCACAGTGTGGTGGAAGAAATAAAAGGTGAGGTAGGGGGAGGAGTAGGTGGGTGTAAGGGGTGATAATTACTAAAATAGTACTGCTAGTAAACATTGTGTGGGCTTAAGCATTAGGACTGCCTTTTAGTTTTTGTGAGTGGCTAATTGGACTGTGCCTTTGAAAAACCTCAAGACTCCTTAATTCTTTTTTCCCCCTTTCCTCTGTTTAACATGAACATAATGTCTGACAGACTGTTGATAGTGTTAAAAAGTAGAAAGGATGACAGATTCTGAGGTGGTCTGGGAGAGCAAGAGAACAAAGATCAGTGCGCTAGGTTGGTATTGCACCAACCCACCTTTCTGATTCTCCTTCATGGAGGAGGGCTCTCAGTATTAAAGGCTGCAAATCAGAACTCTTGAGAGGTGTGCAAAAAAGAAAGCTGGTTTGTTTCAAATTCTTTAAGCTTTTAACGCACTGCAGTGGCTAGCTCTATTGAATTAAAACAGTCTGTATCAGTGGGTGACCTGTGGGGCATTCTTGAATGCAAATCTGTTACCTCTTTTGCCTAGCAAAGGGACTAATTTTATAAATTTAACTGTAGTATTTTATGAAGAATGTGAAGAACATTTTGGTAGCCTCACTGAAGAAATAACTGGATAGTTTTAGCTGTTTTTGAGATCTTAGCATTACAGTGAGTCAGGTGTATCATTTAAATTGTGACCAGCTGGGAGGGCAGTGGTTTTCTTCACTATTGTGTTGGGTCTGGCTGAGATGGAGTTTATTTCCCCATAGCAGCCCCTGTAGTGTTTTGCTTTGTATTGGTAGCTAGAAAGGTATTGGTAACATACTGGTGTTTTGTGTACTGCTGAGCAGTACTTGCACAGCATCAGGGCTGTCTCTCCAGCACTCCACCCTTGTCTAGCAGGCTGGGGTGGGCAAGAGCTTGGGAGAAGCCATAGCCAGGACAGCTGACCCTAACCGACCAAAGGGATATTC